>QEOT01006691.1:788-74355 GCA_003123785.1 Pterocarya stenoptera
CCCAAAATTAGCTAGTTCCTCAACAGCTAGCGTAAACCCTAGTTCTTCTGAATTAGTTTGAGGATCAATTTATAGTGTTGCAAGATCACCAAGCTAGTGTCTGATGTATCTCTTAATGCCAGTCTCTCCTGCCAACTAATTAGAGGATCAGTACTATTAATTGGCTGATCACCAAACGTTACATACATGCATGAGCGGTAGAAAGTAGCTAGCTAGAAAATTAACGTTGAATCAGTACTATTAATTGCATGTCAGTTACAAAATATCAAAACAGCATGATATATATGTTTACATGAGTACTACTTATGGAGAGATTGGAGAATATTAATTAAGATCTAAAACATGCATCATGCCTAGCTACCTAACTCATGCCACATTTGAACAAACTTAATTCATGTCACTCAGTTTTGGATTTTGATAGAATGGAATTAACCTATTTCCAATTCCCAATTAACAATTTAGAAGATGAAAAACAAATTAAAACTCTTAAGCTCCGAATCGAACAACTTTTGCCCCAATGACTGATCAGGAAATATAGTACTTGAAGTACTGAGTATCTTTGAAACTTAACAGAGAAAAAAGAGGCACTGAAAAATGTTAGTTTCTTAATTTCTTAGATCTCTTCTTGGTTGGAACTAAATGATAGATATATATATCACTATAAGAAAATTATTTATTTGCAGTCAGTTAATTCTAGCGAAATGACTATTTACAATTAAAATGAATTTATTTTGATCATAAATGATCTTTTTGCCGCAATTAAATGGTCCCAAAAATCTAATTTTCTTGTAGTACTGGATCATTTTGAAAAACGTTTGTATCACGTAAATACCACAAAAGGCTAAGATGTGGATCGACTTTCCAGCTAGCTAGCTAGCTACTTTATGATCTACAAATTGCTTAATTAGCTTTGCACACGGTTATATACATTATATAATTATTTTGAAACATATATATATATATACGTATAGTTCACAAACAAAAGCAAAACTTACATGCTAATTAATACGACTAATTTTGTGGTACATAAAAAATTGTAAAGCTAATTTAATTTACTTTAATGAGATTTTTTTATGGACCGAGCACTTGTCGTTTCATGTTTAGTGGACGATGTTTTATTCGTCTTTGCCAGTACGTCTACACACAAGTAGAGATAGATCGAGGGAAAGAATTCTAGTACAGTCTATGGAAGATATATACAAGTATTAGCGATTCATAATTTGAACACTTGAGGGCCAATTAGTTGAACCTAATGTAATACTTTACCATAAAAATGAAACTAGAAGTACTACATATGCAGGAAAATAGCTTAATTTAATTATATCCGGGCATTATATATTAATTGTGAGCAGCAGCAGAAGAGGTTGTTTTGATTATTATGTGCCATTAATTGGATAATGATCATATTTCATAATGAGCATTAATTGAATAGAGATATTGCTCTTTAATTTCAGTAGTTAATTATTTGCTAAGACGAGAGATCAGCATTAATACTTGTTTTGATCTTTATCATGTGCTTCAATTTGTGCATTAATTATAGTGTAGTACTACTAATTAGGGATGGATGAATAATTTTTTAACGAATTCATAAATTAGATCGATCGACGATGTTATAATTTGCTTGGCAATTGGTTTGATCTGATCCTTTGATGCATTGCATGCCAATAATATTATTGAAACATCATGCCTGGCATAGCCAGATTTCTCCAGTGGCTAATGTACTTCTGCTATTAATGTAGATCGATCAAGCTTTCTATATATATAATTAAGTAGCTTAATCGATTAATATATATAATTTAAGTACTAGCTAATATCTGTAATATATATATATATATATATATTCTGATCTCTGTTAGGTTTTTTTTTTAACATTTTTTTGTTTATATAGATCATGTACGTAGTCCTAAGTCATGGGTTAACTCTCTAATTTGATCTCTCCGATTTGTAGAATTTACAAGTGAATCAGATCATCCTTTGACCTAAATTAATGTATGGACCGGAGAAAATTCCATTATATAATTCTCTATCATTTCCTCTTCTATCATTATATATATATTTGTGAGAGAGATCAGAGAGTCCACTGGGCTATCTGTAGATTAGCTACCATGTAGAAAAATGACGTTTGTTGTTATATATAATCGATCTGTGTGTGTTAGCATGAGATAGAATTAAAATTGTTGGATAGACGTACCGTAGTAATTAATTGAATTTTCTTAAAGTTTTGATCTCCCACCAATTATGTGCTACCCATTATTATATATAACGGTACTTTTCCAGCTGTTTAATCAATAATTAATTAGTAGTTGGATAATACTTATTAATTTCACCAATTAATTAATTTTCATATAATACATTTTATCACCTAGGCTCTCTTGTACAAATTAATTAACAGCTGACCATCATTACATCATGTTTAAAGCGCCAATGCATATATATATATATATATATATAAAAAAAGTAGGACATATATGATACGATCAATGTCATGAAAAAAAAAGATTCTTTATTTCTACGTACGATGATTTTTTTTTATTTTTTTAAAGAATTTGTACTAAATTTATATATTTTAAGATTGTAAAACACCTGGAAGGGATATTTGAGCTTCCACAAATTTAGCTAAAAGATAAAGTCAAGAAGGGACTCCAACTCCTAAGAAGAAGGGACTCAGACTTCTAAAAAGAGAAAAACTTCACAATAATTAAACTCTTAAAAGAAAAATATTTCACAAGACTTAGACTTCTAAAAAGAAAATGTTTCAAAAAGTAAATTGAGTTCTATCACTCTAAGGAAATAACTTCTATAAATAACTTACAAGAGGCCATAACAAAAAGAAAACTGGATTCACTTCTTCTTTACATACATTCACTCCCATATTACTATACTAACTTTGGTATCAGAGACTCCACAGAGCAACCAGTGCCGCCCCTTCATTTGTTACAAATGATCTGTGTAGTTGGTGGTGTAAAATACGTCCTTAACAACACCCAAAAATATTTGATAAAAAATACATTAAGAATAACTCACTTTGAGAGGTGTTAGAATTTACACAGCAGCAACACACATCAGCGATGCAAGACACATGCCTTCACAGCTCAACTATACTTCATCAGCAGAATGTGGAATCAAGAGAAGTTTCTAGATTAAATCCAAATGGATGAGCTGTCATTCTGTTTTGATTCTCTATACCAAAGTTTGTTAGGATCAGATTCTTTTATTCCTTTTTGCAATGTATATATGTACGAGTATTACTGCATTGTAAGCACCACGTTTTATCAATATACACAGAAAGTATTTTCTGCATCTTCTTCCTCTGCTTCATTTGCTCTGATATTATCAAAACCAATATGGTATCAGAGATATAATGGCTTCCGACAAAACCAATACCAATCCTAAAGATATTTCCAACCCATACTACCTTAACCCAAATGATGGTCCTGTAACCTTACTCACAAACCACCTTCTCACTGCTGAGAACTACCATTCCTGGGCTCGCACCGTTCATCGCTACCTTCGAATCAAGAAGAAATTAGGGTTCATTGATGGAACCCTTCGTGAACCCACCTCTCCAAATAATGCCTTATTGGAACCATGGCTTCAATGTAATGACATGGTTGTGACTTGGCTCCAAAATGCTATGTCCCTCGAAATTAAGAATAGTGTTGTGTATGTTGAGACANTTTATGAATTAAAACAGTCCATTCATTCTCTTACTCAAGGCGATGATTCAGTCAGCCTCTATTTTTCGAAGTTGAAAGGTTTACTTGATGAACTTATTAACTTTGAATCCATCCCTTCTTGTACTTGTGGAACCATGAAAGCTGTTATTGAAAACCAGCAGCGTGATTGGATGATGAAGTTCCTCATGGGACTCCATGATTCTTTCACCAACATCAAAGCCCAAGTTATTCTAATCAAACCAACACCCAGCTTGAGTGAAGTTTATGCTCTTGTTCAACAAGAAGAAAAGCGTCAACAAATCTCAAATAATTCCAATTTGAATGATACACTTGCTTTAGCCTCAAGGACTCATTTCTCAATTACCCGAGATCCTCCAAAATATTTTGGTTCCCAAAAGAGAGATAAATCCTTCTGTAGCCATTGCAAAATTCCTGGCCACTCTTTTGATAAATGTTTCAAAGCTAACCCACATCTTGAGAAACCTATTTGTACCCACTGCAATCTTGCTGGTCACACTATTGAAAGATGCTATAAACTTCATGGCTATCCACCAGGCCACAAGCAATCCAATCGAACCAAAGGACCTGACTCATTTGCAAACCAAGTCAGCCTCTCACAACAAGATCAGATCAGTGAACCGTCTCANAATTGCTTGAACAAATTTATTTCTGTTTTGGGTGATTGAAATATAATATTGGCAGCTAGTGTTTGTTATATGATTTCGGCTTAAATCACTTGGGAGTTGAGACTATGTTTGGTAGTTCCATGAAGTTGGATGGGTTGTGTATTTTGAATTCGGTAGCTAGTGTTTTTTTTTTTTTTTTTCAATTCAAACTGTTTGGTAGTTTGAAATTTGGTAGTCCCATGTAGTCCCATGAAATATAATATCGGCCGCTAGTGTTTTTTTTTCAATTCAAACTATATAGGTTCAGTTCTACATCTGTTTGGAGTAAAATTGGGTCATCAAAGGTTGTAAAAAACACTCTCATTTCCACATGACAATTAAACTTTCTTGCTCTTGTTTAATTTTCAACTAACTATTTTTTAAGCTCGTTGTTTTTGCCTCTCAAGTTTAACAGCGATGCCAGTTTAAGTTCTTGGTTTTCAAGAAGAATAAATGAAGCTCGGTTGGAGAGGCCACTTTGTCACTGTGGGATTCCATCAAAACTAAGGATTTCTACCAAAGATAGTAATTTTAGCATAAGGTTTTTCAATTGTCCAAAGTATAAGATGGGCAAACAACGCGGATTTTTTCAATGGCTTGATTTTGAAATGGAACAAAACAATTGTTGTAAAATCACTTTGGAGTTAGCTCAAAGAAAGAACGACAGGATCAATTAAGAGCATAAGTTCGCTGAAGAAGCAAAGTTTAAAACTATGGAAACGAAGTAAAAGGAAATATTAAGAGTTTTATTCTTGTCATTTTTTTGTATTGTTTTGCTTTGTACTGTAATTGCTTTAACTTGTGAATGATAATCATGTACTAAGGACAATTGATTTATATCTAAGATGACCCTTTATTAATTTCCCATGTGTAGATAAATTTGGTTTACATCAACAGCTTATATATATAACAACCATTTATTAAAATCTTATTGGAGATGTATTAAGATATGATAATTAATTAAAAACTTAATTGTTTTACTTATAAAAAACAAAAAAATTAAAACTTCAATATCGTGGATTGATATTGAGCTAGGCCATATCTTCATTAATATTTCCCAACATGTCATTAAGCCAATGGCTTTATCTCAAAAGTCAATAAATGCCAACAAAAGATCAAGAACTAAATCAAATAATATTCTTGCTTTATTTTTTGGTCCCAAACATCCAAAAAACATTAAAAAAATTGAAACATTAAAAATATCAAAAAACAGTTGCTAAGCAAAAAACTTAAATGAAAGGAGACAAAATAAGACATCATTGGTGGATTCAACAGCCGGCATCATCATGGCCAAGACACCACCACCAATGTTGAATTTCCAGAGGAATGAGACTGGTGAATCAGTGAATTTTCATAGGCTATAACATTAAAAAAAATAGGGGTGGGCAGTGGGTACCCGCCCCCGCTACCCCGCCCCGCTTCCGCTCCGCCCCCGCATGGGCGGGCGGCGGATTGACCCCGGTGGGGCCCTGCCCCGCCCCTCGCTCCGCATTCCCTCTATTTTTAAATTAAAAAATTATAATTTTTAATATTTATATAAATATATTGTATCACAAAAAATACAATTTATAAAAAAACTTAAATTCAATTTCAAGTTAATGGATTACCTTAGCCTCCTAGGTCAACCATTATATAGGAGGGTAATGCAACACAATTGTGATAGTTAAGCAATGTGGGACTTAACACTAAGTCCCACATTGCTTAACTATCACAATTGTGTTGCCTTGGCCTCCTATATAATGGTTGGCCTAGGAGGCCAAGGCAATCCATTAACTTGAAGTTGAATTCGAGTTTTTTTATAAATTGTATATATTTATATACAATATATTTATATAAATATTAAAAATTATAATTTTTTAATTTAAAAATAGAGGGAATGCGGAGCGGGGGGCGGGATGGGGCCCCGCCGGGGTCAATCCACCCCCCGCCCCCGCATGGGGTGTTCCATGCGGGGCGGGGGCCCCCGCCCCGGCATGGGCGGTGCGGGGTAGCCCGCCCGCCCATGCGGGGGCGGGGCGGAAGCGGGGCGGGGTAGCGGGTGCGGGTACCCGCTGCCCACCCCTACTCAAGAGATGTAATTTTTTATGAGCATATCTTTCCATATAAAAATCAGCAATCCATTCAAACTTCTCTTACACCTTCATCAGCACACTCACAATCATTCCCATTAATTGATTCTGACACTACATCTTCACCAAACAACAATTCACCAAGCCCAACACCAATAGCACCAGATATCCCTTCAGCACATACACCAATTTCATCTTCACCAAACAACAATTCACCAAGCCCAACACCAGCAGCACCAGATATCCCTTCAGCACCTACACCAATTTCATCTCCTTCACATTCCCATCTTCCCATGGACATTTCTTCAGGCATTCAGCCTCCTCCTCGTCGATCAAATAGACCAAAGAAGCAACCATCTTACCTGCAGGATTACTACTGTCAACAAGCCAATGTGACTTCTCCTTCACTGTCCAGCTCCAAGCCTAAAGGTAATTCACATAACACTTGTTCTTACCCTTTATCTTCAGGTTTATCACATGATAAATTGTCACCAACACATGCTGCATTTGCCACCTCCATCCTTAGACATTTTGAACCATCTTCTTATTCCCAAGCTGTGAAGTTTGTGGAATGGCACAAAGCTATGGATATTGAAATTAGTGCTTTAGAGATGAACAATACTTGGGACATTGTTGATCTACCTGTTGGAAAAAACGGCTATTGGTTCTAAATGGATTTACCGAATCAAATGTCACTCAAATGGGACTGTGGAGAGACACAAGGCACGCTTAGTTGCCAAAGGATACACTCAACAAGAGGGACTTGACTATCATGAAACCTTTTCCCCGGTTGACAAACTTGTAACAGTGAAAACTCTTTTAGCAATTGCTGCCATCAAAGGGTGGACCCTCCATAAATTTGATGTCAACAACGCTTTTCTACATGGGGAATTAGAAGAAGAAGTTTATATGAAAATGCCTCATGGATATTTGGTTCAAGGCCAAAACAGAGTTTGCAAATTGAAGAAAAGTTTATATGGCCTTAAACAGGCTTCTCGACAATGGTATGCCAAATTTTCCTCCTCTTTGATTAACTTTGGTTTCATCCAATCACGGGCTGATTATAGTCTCTTTACCAAAGGAATTGGCAACTCTTTTATAGCATTACTTGTATATATTGATGATATTGTTGTGGCTTCTAATGATCTTCAAGAAGTTTCAGCAATCAAGAGTTTCTTGGATACCAAATTCAAAATTAAAGATCTCGGTTCCCTCAAATATTTCCTAGGCTTGGAAGTGGCTCGAAACTCTACTGGGATCCAAATATGCCAACGCAAATATGCGTTGGACATTTTACATGATTCTGGTTTGCTTGCTTGCAAACCTAGTTTGATTCCTATGGATCCAAATCTTAAACTTTCCAAAGATGAAGGGAAATTACTTCATGATCCTGCTGAGTATAAAAGATTGGTTGGAAAACTGCTCTATCTAACCATAACTCGACCTGATTTATCATATTCAGTGAATTTACTCAGCCAATATATGGTAGCACCTCGTGTTCCTCATCTCCAAGTCAAGGCTTGTTCTTTGCTGCTTCATCATCTTACCAACTCACTGCCTATTGTGATTCAGATTGGGCATCTTGCCCAGATACAAGGAGGTCCACCACTGGTTATTATGTGTTTCTTGGCAAGCCACTCATATCCTGGAAATCTAAGAAACAAACAACCATTTCACGAAGTTCAGCTAAAGCGGAATATCGATCAATGGAAGCCATATCATGTGAGATTGTCTGGTTAAAATACCTTCTTACTGATCTCACAATCTCTCACAATCAACCTGCTGTTCTTCATTCTGATAGCAAATCCGCCTTACACATTGCAGCCAATCCCATTTTCCATGAGCGAACCAAACATATAGAATTAGATTGTCCTCTAATTCGTGATAAAATTCAAGAAGGCATCATCTCTACTGCCTATACTCCTTCCAATTCTCAACTAGCCGATATTCTCACAAAATCTCTTCATTCTCCATTGTTCAATTTCCTTTTGCTCAAGATGGGAGTTATTGACATACACTCTCCATCTTGCGGGGGGATGTTAGAATTGACACAGTAGCAACACACATCAGCAATGTAAGACACGTGCCTTCACAGCTCAGCTATACCTCATCAGCAGAATGTGGAATCAAGAGAAGTTTCTAGATTAAATCCAAATGGATGAGCTGTCATTCTGTTTTGATTCTCTGTACCAAAGTTTGTTAGGATCAGATTCTTTTATTCCTTTTTGCAATGTATATATGTACGAGTATTATTGCATTGTAAGCACCATGTTTTATCAATATACACAGAAAGTATTTTCTGCATCTTCTTCCTCTTCTTCATTTGCTCTATTATTATCAAAACCAATAAGAGGAGCTAGCAACCTCCAGCAGAGACGAAGAACAAGATTACACTCCAGTAAATAAAAACTGATCTATTTTATCGTAAAACCGATAAGTAGTATGATTAATTGGGTGCTTAACTATTAGCTCTTTATGGAGTCTGGTTTCCCTAGCATAACTCTATTTCAACACATGCTTTTTTGTGGTTTCCCTAGAATTTTGAGAAATAATTATAATAAGATCTATATATCTTATATTAATTATATGGTGGAAATTTTGATACGTACCTTATTATCTTGCTATATATATTTATTAGAAGATACTGGACTAACCAAATGTCAGTAAAATCTAAAATATAGTTAAATTTTGTATAAATAACCTGCATTGAACTAGTTAAAAATCATTAGCTTAGACTTTGAGCTACAATAACTCTAAAGGAATTTCTAAAGTTGGAGAGTCACTATTCACCCATCAAACCTGTAAGGGGATGTTTTCTCGGCCCATAGAATGTACTGGGCCCAGCCATTGGGGAGGGGGCTCACTAGAAGATCAAATAATAGAGAATGGTGAGGGACAAGAAAGGAGTGGCATTGAGGTGTAAAAGGAGAATGAGGGAAAAACAATGTCATGAGAGAAAAATAGGTGATTTAACATAAAGTAAGGTGAAAGCTGTCAGGAGAGAAAAAGTATGGAAGTAACTTAAAGCAAGTGGGGGGCAGGTAATAAAAGGTAAGGGAAACCTACGGATTCATGATCTTTGGGATCTTGGACGCACACTCTTGATCTGATCTCTGGGACGTTGGGGTTTTTACACACTCTTTTTAGGGACGACTTCAACTTCTTCGGACAAAGAAACTTCTTATTTAGCCAAAGAGCTCTAGGGAGAACTTCTTCTCTATAAAATAGCTCTACAACTTTCATTATACAATAAGAAATGAGAGGCAATGAGAGACTGTAAACAGGCTTATTATAGTGGAATCTCCCCTCCTCATACCCCGTGGACGTAGGCCTAAGTCGTCTGTCCCCACTTGACTGAACTCCGTGCACGTTTGCAGAAAAACGGCCGCCAGTGGTCACGCACGACAACACACGATAAAAAAGCATTAAGAGCCACAACCCCGTCGTGGCGCAGCGCAGAAGCAGCACTGGGGGTCACCTGTGTAACTGCTGACACCGTCTGGCCCTATAGAGAGGGTCTGTGACCACCCCTCACGAAGGGAGCCTCACCTTGCATATCTGTGCTCGAGACCACGCGGCCAATCCTCACCTTGGCTCGGTCACTTCATGGCACAATGAGGGTGCCGGCAGCCACGATGTGGGCCGCTGAGATTTTCTGGCCCCACTTGAACACCATCTTCACAGTTAGTAAAGGTACTCGTTGGCCATGCACTTGGCCAAGGAGCTACACGGCCTCACCTCCACGGCTCCTCTCCATGGCCATACAATAAGTGAGCATGAACTCCTTGGCATCTCCTTTACACGGTCACTGCATCCTAGCAACTGTTTTGCGGCCAAGAGCTCACAGCAAACACTCCATTGCACATCAGCCACCTCTCCCCACGAGCGTGGACTCCTCAACCTCCATGAACTTGGCCAAACTCTACGGCCTCTCCCCCTCTCCCCGGCCATATGCACACGGTAGCTAAGGCCCTCCTCTCCACAGCTTTTATGCACTACAGTAAAAAACTCCACGACAACAACTTTAAAGGCTACACGGCTTTCACTCCTCGACAACAACTTCAAAGACTCTCCATGGCCATGTAATGTGGCCAAGTACAGCGGCCACTCTACGCGGCCTCCATGCAGTGTAGCTAAAAGAACTTCACGGCCTCAACAACCTCTTCACGGCCACTAATCCCCACGGTTTAAGCTCCTCAGTCACTGCATGCACGCCATACACTGCGACATATACACATCAGTTCAACATATACGCAGCACTGCAGACATTTCCTTAGCTTCATAGTTAAGAGCACTAGCATTGACTTGGCCAAATGCATCTTCAAAATTTAGCCAATATCACACCTTTTTACATTTGTCCATTCTATTTAAATTCAATCCCCATATTGGATTAGTCATTTACTCTCTATATAATAATAAAATATTATTAAATTAATAATTTTTTTATTTAATTTATTTGTATCACATTTTATAATTCTACCAATTTAATATTAATAATAATTATATTCTAATTAAATTAATATTAAAAAAAACATATTTTTAAAAGTTATTTAATGCTAATAATAAAAAATATTTGATTAAACTCATTAAAAATTCTGTCTAAATTTCTTAATTACAAACCAAATAGTATTTTTTTTGAAGTGAAAAACTAATATTTTAATGTTTGCTTGGAGTGAGAAATTATTATTTTAACTTTTGGTGAATCAATTTGGTTCTTCAAATTTGGCCAATCACTGGGCAGAATTCAAATTTTTTTAGAGATGCCTAATCCAATGTGAGGTCTTTTTAGTACAAATTATCTAAGTTTTAGCCAATCTTCAACTTTGCCCAAGCCAATGCTAGTACTCTAACAAGTGCAGCAGATGAACAAAAATAAAAAATAAAAATAAAACAAAGAAAAAATAGAAAGGGAATAATGGAAGCGGAAATAAAAAGGAGGAACAAGGAAGAGAAGAAACTACAAAACAACTGCGGGTAATTTTGGTCAAGTAACAGTGAGCAAAAATCCGTTGCGGCAGCTACGTGCTTCGATTTGTCTCCTAAAAAATTTGTGTGAATTTTGTTTCACTAACACAATTATTTCCTATGGTGTGAATTTTGTTTTGTACAACTCGACACTGCATCGACAAAATCAACAAAGTTCCATCAACAAAGTCAAATCTACTAAACAAGAACTCCATCAACAACTTACCTCCCCGTGGGGTTGTATAGGGAAAGGTAGGTCTTAAGGGTTGCCTTATCCCTCTCGCGAAAGAGTGTAGGTCAGTCCTTGGCCAACAGGCGGGAGTGGGTTTAGTAAAAGACTGCCCAAAAAACTTATCTCCTCACGAAGGATGATAGGCGAGCAGGTGGCTCAGCCTCCTCGTCCCAGGGAGTGGGATTAGCCTTACAGCTACCCGAATCACTTACCCAGACCTCCGCTGCGACGAAGTGTGGGATCAACGTCAGGCTTACCCAAACCTACCATTTCCTGTGATGTCAAAGGCGGGAGTGAGTTCAGTAACTGACTGCCCGAACAACTTACCTTCCCACGAAGGATGATAGGTGAGCAGGCGGCTCAGCCTCCTCATTTGGGAGAGTGGGACCAGCCTCGAGGCTACTCGAATAACTTACCTCGACTACCCTCATGGTGAAGGAGCGCTCAGCCAACTACTGTCCGAACTTAACTCCCCATAGGGGCGAATAGGGAAAGGTTGGCCTTAAGGTTGCCTTATTCCTCTCACGACGGAGTACGAGTTAGTCCCCAGTTACCTAACATCAGAAAAACTTACATTCCTCGTCAGCGTCAACGGGTGGGAGCGGGTTCAGTAACAAACTGTCTAAACGACTTACCTCCTTGTTGGATACTATAAGGAAAGGTAGGCCTTAAGGTTGCCTTATCCCTCCCATAGTGAAGAGTGGGATCAACCTCACGGCTACCCTAATAACTTACCCCGGCCCCCGCTAATACAAAGTGTGGGATCAGCGCCAGCTTGACCCAAACTTACTCTTTCCTACAATGCCAATAGGTGAGAGCAGGTTCAGCAACAGACTGCCCGAACGACTTACCTTATTGTGGGATACCATAGGGAAAGATAGGCCTTAAGGTTGCCTTATTCCTCCTACAAATGAGAGTGGGATCAGCCTCACAACTACCCGAATAACTTGCATCAACCCTTATCATAGTGAAGTTGCGGACCAACCACATCCCGATCCGAATTACTTCCCCGGGAGACAAAGAGGCAGAATAGCATAAGGCATTCCGACCTCTCTCTGATGGAGAGTGGGCCGAGTCTATAGACTGCTTGAATAATAAGGAGAAAGATACAGACATCATCAATGAAATCTACATCAACGGGATCACCATCAGCAGCTTACCTCACCGCAAGGTGAAAGGGAAAGGTAGGCCTTAAAGGTTATCTTAACTCTCTTGTAGATGAGTGTGGGTCAGCCTTTGGCCACCCGAAGACAAAATCTCCACAACAGACTATACTTCAACAAAATAATCTCCGACAACAGAATCACCACCAACTCCAACCTACCTCCCCGCAAGGCAAAAAAGACGAGTCACGCCAAAGGCAGCTTTGTCCCTTTTGCGGAGGAGTGCAGGTCGGCCTTCGTCCACTCAACATATTTATCAACAGAACGTCATCTCCAGCAATAGAAGGCCAAATGGATAACACCTCAAACCTTCACCGAATCTCGGCAAAACAGCTAAGGTTTGCAAATTCACAAACAGGTTTGACTTGTGCAGCATCTCCTACTTACCTTCTAGCGAGGGTCAAAGGGTAGGACTAGCCTTAAGGCGACCCGGCTTGCCTCACTGCGAAGTGCGGGTTCAATCTTTCGATTTCCCAACATTACATAATACGATAGGACATCTCCTACTTACCTTCCTATGAGGATAAATAGGCGGGTCCAACCTTAAGGAGGCCTGGACTGCTTCATGGTGAAGTGTGGCTTCAGTCTTTCGACTGCCTAACATTACTTATTGAGGCAGCATCTCCACCAGACATATTTATCAGCAGATCTCCATCTACAAAATATCTATCGGCAGAATCTTCGTCTATGAAATATTCATCGGCGGAATCTTCATCTACAAACTATTTATCAACAAGATCTTCATCTACAAACTATTTATCAGCAGGATTTCCATCTACTAAATATTTATTAGCTGGATCTTCATTTACGACATATTTATCAGCAGGATCTTCATCTATGACATATTTATCAGCGAGATCATCATTTACAAAATATTTATTGGCATCTACAAAATATTTATCGGCAAAATCTTCATCTACGAAATATTTATCCGCGAAATATTCATCTACAAAATATTTAACGGCGGAATCTCCACCAACAAAATCTTCATCAGCGGACTCTCCATCAACATAATCTTCAACAACGGAATTTTCATCAAATAAATTTTTGCAAACAAAAAGTAACACTTTTATAATGTAGGAATGAGCAAATGAAAAGAAAAATTAAGGAAAATCAGCGGGACAAAGTGAGAGAAAAGAAATAGAAGGAGCAAGCAAAACGAAAATCTAAGGATCAGCGGCAGGACAAAGCGAGAGAAAAGAAAAGGAAGGAGCAAACAAAACGAAAAGCAAAGGAAAAGCGACAAGTAGGGCTGAGCTCCAACTTCGACGGAGTCGGAGTTGATGTTTCGAAACTTCAACTCCAACAGGAGTAGAAGGAAAATTTTTACTCCAACTCCGACTCTTAATGGAGGTCAGAACCACGAACGGAGCTCAGAGCTCCTACTGTTTATTAGGCTAAATGAATGCCCTTTATCAACTTTTGGGCTCACCAAAGCCCAAGTCCGAATCCGTAAAAAAAATATTGAAAAGATTAAAAAAAAAAAACTTAGATACAATAGTTTAAAAACTAAATAACATGTATGATGTAGCCATAAGTTATAACAATCTCATTTATAACAACATTGACTTAGCTTTCAAGATAACTATATAAATATTAAACATGGATTTTACTCAAATCTCAATGGTTCATTGGTCATGCCTGAAATAAAGATAGAAAGTTGCAACCAATAAATGGAAACAACTGATACTAAAAAATTGAACACAGTAAAAGTAGAATTTGATTCTTACTAAGAAATCAGGTTCTCCATGGTCCATAGTCTCTCAACTCCATCCCTACTCTCAAGGGGCGTTTGTCTGGGACTCTCAGTCATCGACAATTATGTTAAGGTTCACAATTAGGTCTATGAAATCGTAAAAAGTAGAAGTTAGAAACATTAAAAATAATTAAATAATTATTTAAAAGCATATAAAGTTACCCGATTCAAGCCTATAGCTGTCGGCATCAACGCCAACGATATCTAGTCCAATGACCATTTCACTTATCCAATTTTTTGTGGAAATGAGGCTCTCTATGGTTGACAGTGATAATGAACTCCGATAAGGATCCAACACGCGACCTCCAGTGCTAAATGCCGACTCTGAGGCAACCGTAGTGACATGAATGGCTAATACATCTCGGACTATACGGGAAAGGACTAGATACTTGGTGGAATTAACCTTCCACCAAGTTAATAACTGAAATACACCACTAGGTGCCTCGACAACTTTCATAAAATATCGTTCAACCTCAGACGTATATTGCATAATATTCCTCGTTACAATGAGTTGATGATACTGCTGGATAATAAAATGGGCTCTAACCCCTACGGGTGGGTTAGTATCATCTAAGGAAGCTGTCGACCCCGTCGACCTCCAATGTAAAGAGCTACCAGCTGCGGATGAAGGTTGACAACTATTATTGTAGTGACTATATAGGTCATCAATATCACTTTTTAGAACTCTAATAAACTCTGCAGCCTTCACTGCCCCGAGGACGGAATTTATCCAAAATTCTAGAATGACCAACTTATATCAGAGGTCAAGGATCACAGCCACAAATATTAATCTATTTATCTTCTCAATATTCTCCCAATATTTATCATATTTGGTCTTTATCCTTGTAGCCACAACAGATAACAATGCCCTTGAATCAGCACAACTATTTTGCAAGTGGAAGTGAAGCTGCAAGAGCTTGCTGAAGTACAAGTTCGCAGTCTTATATTTGGATTCAAATATCTGCATGGTCATGTCATAAAATGTTTTCAAAAATTGAACAAAATACCTCACACTAGTCTAATCATGTGCGTCCAGCACACCGAGCCCCTGTCCTGCTGGCTCCAACAAAGCATACCTCAAGCCCCCATCCTTGACCCCCATCCGCTCAAACGCTTTTTGGTACTTTTGTGCCACATCCAACATCATGTATGTAGAGTTCTATCGAGTCGGAACTTCCAAGCACAACATACTAGAACATCCAATCTGAATATCTTCTATTATTGCCTTAAACTTGGCAAGTTTTTTGGGGAACCCCTCACATATCGCACAATATTGCAGACTCGGGTAATGGAATCATCAACCTCTTTTAACCCCTCAACAACTATGAGGTTGATGATATGAGCACAACATCGAACATGAATAAACTCGTGGGTCTGAATGACATCATCAATCATCGTCGTATTCCGCATAAACGAATCAATTGTTGGTTCATTGACACTGGCATTGTCAATTGTAATACACAACACTTTTCAAATTTTCCATACAATCATTTATCTTCGCTTCAATGGATGCATCTTTATGATCCACAATTTCTTTGGAGCCAATAATTCTTTTATGCACTCACTGTCAATATAGTGTGATGTGATATACATGTAGCAGATGTTTTGTATAGACGTCCATGTATCAGTCATAAATGACACTTTCTGGCCAGTGGTAATAAACATTTTCCTCATCTCTGTCTTGTCCTTCACATGCCTTTTCATACAATCTCGTATCATCTTATACCGTGATGGAATGGGAAATCATGGCTCAACAAAGTTTAGAAACCTTAGGAAGCCTCTTTTGTCAATTGTGGTAAAGGGCATCTCATTAGTAATTATCATCTCTGCAAGCATGTCTCTCAACATCTTCTCACTATATTAAGGGATGACCAATTTCTTAACCTATGTACCATCAGTGGCCGTAGAAGTTTCATAAGTGAGGTTGGTCTGAACAGTGGCTGCTAATCCCTTTGCGATATTATATTGTTGGCAATCATTTATATGTGTTATTAACATACTGGTGCCTTGCTTATTCGAGTGGCATCCACAAATTTGCCCACAGTGGTGGCATCTTGCTTGCTGGTTCGCAATATCACCATAAATTTTGGTGAAATGCTCCAATGCCTATGACCGTTTTTTAGAATTTCGTGGTGGTTGATCGTGCTCAATGGGCATCTCCTCCTCTTCGTTTAACATATCATCATCCTTTATATCTATTGGGAGTGGAAGTCAACTACTCACACAAGATGTAGCTGCCCTAGATGTGGCTCTAAGGGTAAAAGTACCCACTGGTGTAGGAGCTATAACATTGACATCCGCCACATTCCCTTGTGGACGATTGTCTCCACTAGTTCTATGATCTATATAACAATCAAAGAAGCTGAAAAAATAAATTAGAAGCAAAAAATTAGTTTAAAAAATAAGTAGGCTATATTAAAAGGCATAAACTCATTTAAGATGGAGAAAATTAAATTAGAAGCCAAACATAACCAAACATACATGAAATGAGTAATAATTAATATACTCATTGTGCTTGTAAATACACAGTTGTAGGAATCAACAAGTGGGTTTGAACATGCAATTATCTAATACTCTCTCTCTCTCTCTCTCTCTCTCTCTCCCATAAATATGCAATACTGAAATATGGGTTGGACACAGAATTATTATTTATTATTATTAATAAATAAACTTTTTGGGTTTCTTTAGATACACTTTTTAATTAAAACATTAGATAAACTTTTTTACTGTTATGATTTTTGTGAAATGCATGTTTCTTTAGGTTTTGATTGATTTTTTTATTTCTTTTCTTTAATCATTTTTTTTTTGTTTATTATCATTTTGTTAATAGTTCCTAAAAATTTTCAATTGAATTATTTATTCTAATATAAAATACTTGACCTCTCCAAAATTATAATACCGACTTGGTCCCTGACGTAAGTTGTTTTTATTTTTCGCGTAAGGTTGCATATATATTTGATAGTATGTTTGAACTTACAAAGTTTTTAAAATGTATTTTCAATGGTATTTATGAAGGTGGTTTTGTAGAATCTATTTTTTAAGGTTTTTGTTAAAGTTATTTGAGCATGGAAATTAAGGCAAGTGATTAGATGGAAACATTTTGAGGGATGAAAATTTGCTTTGGTGTTTAAAAGTTGCAATTGAAGGTTTGAAAATCTAAAGAATTACTAAAATCTGTATTGGTACTGTTATTAAACCCATCAAAACATGTATTGAATTGGTTGGGTCATGTGGTTTTGATTTTTGAGGGAGTAGCATCTCTTACATATTTTATCAAACACATTGCATGCATACTTGTTTGCACAGTCTGTTGCCATCAACCATATTCAATTTTTGCTATATTTCTTTACTACTACACAACTTCATAAGAATCACAACAATTAATCCCAAAACAAACTAATTCTAGGCAACCCAACAACATGGCAAAAAAAAAATACATAAAATTAAATTCCTTGATTTAATTTTAGGGCTTGGAATCGGGTACTCTTACTAGAGGCTGAAGCTGAATAGAGTCTGAAGCTTGGAACCATGCTGTTCATTATGGAGGCACAAAGAGGAACGGCGGGCCGGCTGCAATAGAGAGGGAATGAGGCGGCGAGACGCAGAGATACGAGAGATTCAGAGAAAGAAGAAGGAAGAAGGAAGAAGGGAAGAGGAGGGGGGTCCTGCATTTTGGACCCTCATGAGATGAAACGATGCGGAACGATGTAGTTTAATAAATTTTTTTAAATCCAAATGTAAAACAACTAATTCGGAGCTACTCTGATTCCGACTCCGATTTCAGACCACTCCAACTCTATTGGAGTCAGAGTCAGTGCGGAAGTTGGACAAAGTCGAAATTTTTAAAAGTTTGCACAGCCCTAGTGACGGGACAAAGTAAAAAAGGAGATTAAAGAAAAAGGGTGAAATAAATGCGGCTAAAGGAAATAGCAACGAAAGGAAAAAGTCAGTGAAAGGAAATGCATAAATAGATGGGAAAGGCGGTCAAAGGAAAAGAAAATGGAAAGAAGATTAAAGGAAATCAAAATGACAAAGCGACGACATAAAGATTCGGTGGGGTAGAACCCTACCTAAAGACTGACCAGCGGGAAAAAATGGACTATGAAATTCCCATCAGACAAGTCCAATAGGAATTGGCAGAGTAATGTAAGGAAATTTTTTCCTGGCTCATAGAATGTCCTAGGCCCAGCCATTGGGGATGGGGCTTACTAGAAGATCAAATAAGAAGAAGAGTAAGGGACAAGAAATGAGTGACATTTAGGTGTAAGCAAAGAATGAGAGAAATGCAATGCCAGGAGAGAAAAATGGATAATTTGACATAAAATAAGGTGTAAGGTGTGAGGAGAGAAAAAATATGGAAGTGACATAAAGCAAGTGGGGGGCAGGTAATAAAAGGCTAGGGAAACCTACGGATTCAGGATCTCTAGGATCTTGGACGCACACTCTTGATCTAATCTCTGGGACGCTGGGGTTTTTACACACTCATCTTGGGAATGACTTCGACTTCTTCGGACGGGAAAACTTATTCAGCTAGAGAGCTCCAGAGAGAAATTCTTCTCAATAAAATAGCTCTACAACTTCCATTGTACAGTAAAAAATGAAAGGCCACTAGAGACTGTAAACAAGCTTATTATAGTGGAATCTCCCCTCCCCACACCCTGTGGACGTAGGCTTAAGTGCCGAACCACATAAAATTTGTGTGTTCATTTATTTATTTATAACATTTAAATACTGCTCATCGCTAAGGATGTACGAACTGACAGCGTACAACAGCACCAGACTACTGCCGTGGCTCTAAATAACACCGATCGAAACCCATCCCTGAAGACCCGAGTTGCTGGGGCCTAGTCCAAGGGCGTGCGAAACACGATATCAACAAAACTCATATTTTATTTACAAATAATCAACATCAGTCTTTTCCCTTCTTATTAATAAGGAAATTATTAATAATCAATTTACAAATAAGTTATTCACAAATCTTATTCACAAGTTGGAATTATTGGCAATGGACAAATTTTAATTAATATATGAAATGTATTTGCAAAATATATAAAAAATTATTAAAATATATTATATTATATTATTATTTTGATTTTGTGATCGAAGGATAGTCCAATATGGACTAGTTTCTTCAATGGCTAAAGCCAAAACCTCAATTTTTAGTCAAAAATTAGACTTAGTAAATGCTCTCAAATCACATATTATAGACGATGAATAAAAATTAAGAATTATTTTTATGAGCGAAAATATAGAGAAATCCAAAATTTGATATCGTGTTATATATGGCTAAGATTTTATAATTGTATTAATCACGAGAATCAATAAGTTCAGAAAATAAATTACAACATTTCAGACGAAATATTCTTTTCGTGTTAATGATTTATATATTGTTTTTATAGTTGATGTTGTAGGGTCATTATGATCTATCTATTACCTTAACAATATTACTCAATAGCTACGCTTAGGGTGTTACGAGGAATGTAACGTTTGTTTTGCAAAGAGGTTGTTGCCCAGATGATTAACACAAGAGGAGGGGTGAATTGAATTGTATTTAACAAATCTCCAATTATAAACTAAATATACAATGTAAAATATAAATAAAATACGATGCAACAATAAAAATAAAAAGTATGGATAAGAGGAAGCAAACTCTGTATTTTAATGAGGTTCAGCCCCACTGCCTACATCCTTGCCTCAAGCTACCCCTTGAGGAATCTCAAATTTACTATCTAATCCCATTCAAGTGGAGATAGAAATCTATTACATATTTGAGTAGTATCGCTATAAAGAATCTGTGTAGAACACCCTTTACACGTGATGATTCAACGTCTATTCCTTGTGTAGAACACATTCTATACACACAAGAGTTATACACATCATTTTACTGATATAAGAGCTGATAGTGGTTTGGTTATCAGAAAGCACTCATTAATAAGTGAAATAAGAACAATACAGCCCAAAACTATATCTCTCTCAAAATGAACAAAAGTTAAAGCTCAATGCTTAAAGAAGAAAGATTGAAAGCTTTACATGAATATTGTAAGACTTGAAATAATGTGTTCTAAATTTGAAGATCTCAAATGAGTTACTTCTAGGCATATGAAACTTTCTTTTCAAATTTGAAAAAATTCACATGTTAAAGACAACATATTCACTTTTCGAAATTTTCAAATCAAAATTTTACTTTCTTGAAATTGTCAAAGACATTATTCACTTTCCAAAATTTTGAAATCAAAATTTTACTTTTTGCAATTATCAAAGACAACATCATTCACATTTCAAAATTTTCAAATCAAAATTTTACTTTCTTGAAATTGTCAAAGATAACATCATTCACTTTTTAAAATATTCAAATCAAAATTTCTCCTTCTTGAAATTGTTAAAAACAACATAATTCACTTTTCAAAATATTCAAACAAACAGCACATGTAAAATATGACAATCAATCAACTTTCAAATTTTCAAAATTCAAACTTTTAATCATCAAATATGTCATGCACATGTGAAAAATGTAATTTGATATTTTATGAAAAAATATTAATTTTGAGCCTTAATCTAATTTCAAATTTTATCAAGAAATTTACAAAATTACTCTAATAGCTTTATTTGCAAACTTGTTCCATTTCTTGCTCATGTTTGATTTGTTGATGTCTTCAGCTTCATTGTGTAAACAACTTGAACTTGAGATTCCTTTATACTTAAATTCCTTTGTTATCATGAAAATCTATATGTAGATATGTAATTATACGAGGCTGAAACATTGGGTTCAACAATCTCCCCCTTTTTGATGATAACAAATGCTTAGTAGAACTCTGAAACTTGTAGTAATACTTAAGCTCCTGCTGAGAATGTAAGTTAGTTTTTCAAACAATAGATAATATATTCCAAGCACATATAAACAAGCTTAATAAATAAAGTATTGGCAAGAACATGTTAATATTCTAGTCTAAAACTTCTCATCCTTTTTGGCATTATTAAAAAGGAACCGTTGTAAGCAATGCCAATTGATGAAAACGATGTGTTTGTAGAAACCGTGGAGAGCTGAATAATTGGAGTCGCCTAGTCCCGACAAGTGCCACAAAACTCGGAGTCACCTGGGTCTCGACACGTACTGCAAAACACGGAGTTGCCTGGGTCCCTGACGCGTGCCGCAAAATACGGAGCTGTCTTGGTTCCTAATGCGAGCTGCAAGGCCTTGAGCCCCACCCAGGTTCCGCCTGGATTAACTCTAACACCTTTTGCAGAGATTTAAATGTTTTGGGTTTCTATAAAAATACAATTTTCACACTTCGACTACCTACAAAACAAATCCTCACATTGCCTATTGACCTAGTTTCTTGTTTATCCAAAATGATAGTATGGCCAAGCAACATTCTTCAAATCATGTTCTAGATTTGAATCAGGATTCCTTTACGCCTCAACTGCTAATTTTCTCTCCTAAGGCTGTCAACATCATGATAGGAGCAAAGATGCATTTAGGACTGATGTAGAAGTTGTTGTAGGATCAAGAATACTAAGTGCTTAATATGCTGACACTATTACGACGATGTCTCGGAGGTTATTGACAAGTGTGAGTGAGGTTAATCGGTTTAACAATCAAATATCTGAGTTGCATCAAATGCTTGCTAATAAAAGTAGAAAAAATAAAATATTAAAATAAAAAAACAATGAGTTGAAGAAATTTGTGGACTGGTACGCTCAAAATCTGCAACCACAAATGGAAGAGCTGGAACGAGAGAGAGAACAAATACAAAGTCAACATTAGCAACTAACATTAGAGGTTCAGCATTTACGAGAAAAATAGGGACAATCTGCAGTTAATATCACTGGCTTAGCTAAATAAAATATGCATCCAGCATATCTTGTAATCTTGACTAAGTAAATTTTGAAGAACTGATAGCTTGTCTTGTTCTCATTTTCATATCTATAAAATAAATTTTGAGTTTCATCTAATTCGCATCAAATCTTCTCTGCTTTCTGTAATCCATCTGCATTTTCACTCTCTAAGCTTTGTTCTTCTTTTTTGTGATGGCTCAACAATCTTCTTCCAACAATCCTCTTGTTCACTACATGGGATATTCTGCACCTCGGCCACCAATTATTTCTGCATCTACCATAGGTGTAATGATGTAACAAAAGAATGACCTAACTAACAAGTCAGATGATGACGCCAGTTATGAACTTGTGAGTCTCAGTACTCGATACTCATCATCCATTGTCATATTTTCCTTGTGATCGTAGTCCAGAACTCGTGAGATTGAAAAACTTAACGAAAATATTCATGAACTTCAACAACTTGTTCATGAGTCTAACAAAAAAGTATGAGACTTAAAGTAAGAGAATAAGGATTTAAAATTCTTACTTGTCTCTTCATTTCGTCTGCCTAATCATTTAGATAAAGATAACATGTTGATGTATGAAGAACAAGAGCGCTTGAAAAATGAGGCTAAAAGTCTCAAATTTTTGTAAGTTGTTTAAGATAATAAAATAAAAAAGTTTAACAAATATTTATGGCATGCATCATTTCTATTCTAACCATGCATAGTTTATCTTCTGGTAGATGTTTTGTGAAAATGTCTGCCAACTGATCGTGTGTGCTATGAATTCTAGTACAATATCACCCTTTCGCATATGATCTTGAAGAAAATTATATCTAATATGCATCTGAGTAGTTGATTAGATAGAAAGAAGTGTGCTTAAGATACCATAACCTTATATCAATTGTACCAGTAATATATCTAAGAATGCGCTTAATTGCAATCAAATGGGATTCTTTTAGACATGATTGAAAACGTGCACATAAGCATACACTGAACATAATATCTTATCTACTTGCTGTCAAATATAATGGACTACTAATCATACCTCGATATACCTTCGAGGTAACTGGCTTATTGCTTTCATCATTGTCAAGTTTAGTATATGGGCTCATTGGTGTTTCAATTTTCTTCATATTTGATTTGCAATCCGAGTAAGAAATTAAGTTCTCCCATCATGCTCATTTCAAATTCTTCCTACATAATACTCTTTGCAAAAGCTTGGCACATTTTTATTAGTATGACCAAATATTATATCATCCATATAAATATGAATTAAAAGAATATTATTCTTTTCGTATTTAATGCAAATGGTTATATCGATTTTTAGGTCTAGGAACAAGTATCCAAACATCATTTTTTTTAATTGATTTAGCTCTTCTTGCATAGCTAGAATCCAAGATTCATCAAGAAGTGCTTTATTAATATTTTTGGGTTCAACCTGAGATAGAAAAGCAGTATGATTATAAATATTTCTAAGAGATGATCGAGTACTTACACCTTGTGAAGGTTCTCCTAGAATTTGTTCCACTTGATGATCTTTCACAAGTTTTTACTATTTGGTTGCATCTTGCATTAAGTTTTGATGATCTTTCCTGATGTCTCCAAATGTCACGTGTCTTGAGCATCCAATTACCTAAAAACCATTTACGTTTACTTATGGAGGACTTCATGCAAACCTACAAAAACAATTAAAATGATTTTTCTTAGTAGCCAAGTTATTTGGATCCTTCATTTATTAGTATTAGAAGAAACCAGATTTTTAGGTATTCATATGGCCCTAATAGTCATTATTTGTTTTCTTCTAACGGGACAAGCAAAATAATTATGACCATTTCTATTACAAAAATTACAAATAGCATGTGACATATACAAAGAACTTGAATGATTATAATAGTATCTTTTTTTGAAAAAATTTCTTTTATCAAAAGAATTTTGAATACTAGATTTTGATTTAGAATGACTATCAAATAAGTTTTTATAAGGTTTTTATTTTTGTTTTGGCATGTATTTCAAGCATGCCTTGTCAAAAACACATATTTGACTACTAAGAAATTTTTCAAAATTTTTTTTCCCGTTTGTAAATTTTTCTACAATATTTTCTAAATCAGTCAATTTCTTTTTCAGCTTATGATTTTCATTTTTTTAAATGATATTTTCTTTTCTTTAAATATCAATTTCGTTTGTTAAGGTAGAATTTTTCTTTTTAAAAGTAGTATATTTGATACCTAATTTCTTAAATTCCTCATATGCTTCTTCTAAGACTTCTTGCAATTCCTCATATGAAAGATTTTTAATATTGTCAATATTTGTTACCTCAATGTCATCTTTAGTCATAAGACAAAGATTTGCAGTTTCTCCATTGCTTGCTTCGTTATCTTAGCTGCTTGAATCATCATCCCATGTAGCGTTTATTACTTTTTTGCCCTTGCCTCGATCTTTCTTTAGTAGAGGACAATCCGCCTTGATATGTCTTAACTTATTGCATTTGTAACAAGTTAAGTAATCATATTTACCTATATCTTTCTTGGAAAACATTTTGGAGGATTTTCTTGAAGGAGCTTTATGTCTCATTAAGAATCTCTTAATTCTCCTTGTTATCATCGTAAGTTATTTATCTTTGTCGTCAGTTTCCTCATCTTCATCACTTTCGCTTTTATGAGGAATAACTTTAAGTACCAAACTCTTTTTTGGCTTTCATTCTTCTTCTCTTCTTTTCAATGTGTACTCATGGTAAGTGACCCGATGAATTCATTTACTTCAAGTTTTTTGAAGTCTCTAACTTCAAGAATCGCAGTCACTTTTGATTCATAACATTTTGCTAGAGAATTGAAAATCTTTCTTACTATCTCCATGATCCTATAGACATTGTCGAGAGTTGTCCAGCTATTTACGATGTTAATAAAATGAATGAACATGCCAAAAATAGATTCATCATCATTCATTTTAAATATTTCATATTCATGAGTAAGAAAATAAATTTTCGATTCATTGATTTGCAAAGTTCCTTTATAAGTAACTTCCAAATTATCCCAAATTTTCGTTTCTGTCTTGTAAGTCATTATTCTGTTGAACTCATTTCTATTAAGAACATTATATAGAAGATTCATAAGCGTTGAATTCAATGCTTTAATTATATCGTCTTCACGATCAAATTCTTTTTCTTTCTTTTTGACCTTTACTCCATCAATAACCTTTGTTGGAATATAAGGTCCATTTATAATGCATCTCTAAATTTCTCGACCTTGTGATTGTAGGAAAATTCTCATTCTAGCTTTCATGAATGTGTAATTGTCTCTGTAAAATAGTGGAGGTCGACTCCTAGATTGACTTTCACCAAATGTAACTACAATATTAGTTATAAGATCTTAATTCAAAAGATAATTAACCTTATATAAAGAGTCCTCGTTCTGATACAAATTGTTACTCATATAACTCACACAAGAAGGGGTGAATTGAGTTATATTTAAAAAAATTCACAATTATAAACCAAATATACAATATAAAATATTAATAAAATATGATGCACAGTAAAAATAAAGAGTAAGGATAAGAGGAAGCAAACTTAGCATTTTAATGAGCTTCAGCCCCACTGCCTACGTCCTCGCCTCAAGCTACCTCTTGAGGATTCCCAAATTCATTATTCAATCTCTTTCAGGTGAAGATAGAAACCTATTACATCTTTAAGCAATACCGCTACAAAGAATCCCTGTAGAACATCATCTACACTTGCAATCACCTTACACGTGGTGATTTAATGTCTATTCCCTATGTAGAACACTTTATATACACACAAGAGTTATACACACCATTTTACTGATACAAGAGCTGATAGTTGGTATGTTATCAGAAAACACTCCTTAATGAGTGAAATAAGAATAATACATTGCAAAACTATATCTTACTCAATATGAACAAGGATTAAGACTCAATACTTAGAAAAAAAAGATTGAAAACTTTGAATGAATGTTGTAAAACTTACAATAATATGTTCTAAATTTGAAGATCTCAAATGAGCTACTTATAGGCATATGAGACTTCATTTTCAAATTTAAAAGGATTCATATGTCAAAGGCAACATCATTCACTTTTCAAAATTTTCAAATCAAAATTTTACTTCTTTGAAATTGTCAAAGACAACATTATTTACTTTTCAAAAATTTCAAATCAAAATTTTACTTTTCACAATTATCAAAGACAACATCATTCACTTTTTAAAGTATTCAAATCAAAGTTTTACTTTCTTGAAATTGTCAAATACAACATCATTCACTTTTCAAAATATTCAAATCAAAGTTTTACTTTTCGTAATTGTCAAAGACAATATATTCACTTTTCAAAGTATTCAAATCAAAGTTTCACCATTTTGAAATTGTCAAAGACAACATTATTAACTTTTGAAAAATTTCAAACAAAACATTCACATACGAAATATGACAATCAATCATTTTTCAAAGTTTCAAAGTTTTAGAATTTAAACTTTTAATCATCAAATATGTCATGCACATGTGAAAAATGCAATTTGATATTTTATGAAAAAATATTAATTTTGAGCCATAATCTAATTTCAAATTTTATCAAGAGATTTACAAAATTACTCTAAGAGCTTTATTTATAAACTTGTTCCCTTTCTTACTCAAGCTTGATTTATTGATGTGCTTGGCTTCATTGTGTAGACAACTTGAACTTGAGATTCCTTTATGTTTAAATTCATTTGTTATTATTAAAATCTATATGTAGATATGTAATTATATAAGACTTGAAACCTTAGGTTCAACATATGTCTTATATAAATAAAGTTTATAAATTCATGTGATTTGTTGTGATAAATCAAATTATAAAGTTTTATTTATTATAGAATATATATGATATATCAAATTTAATCATATTAAACAAGTGCTACGGTTATAAAATAATTAAACAAAAATATATTCACAAAGTAACGTGTCTTCATATAATTCATTAAATTTATTTTATGATACAAATAACTTTATAATTTAACGTATCACATCAAACTGTATTAATTTGTAGATTTACTCTATCAAGGTTCATTGCATAAGTTTTAGAGTAATACTACACACAGTCGTGCGTGTGCAAGCGGCATATAATTTTTTTGAAAAAGAGTGAAATTTACTATTAATAAAATTATTTATTTTTATATAGATCATGTATTTATTTAATTTTTTTAATAGATTGTGCGACACTTGCGCACTCCACGACTGAAAAATTTATTTTTTTAAGTTTTATATATTTTTATAAATGAGCTTTGCTATTCATCATCCTACACATCACACCACACTTTTTTTTACCACATATTTAATAAGATAAAAAAAATGATATGTGATGTATAAGAATGATGAATTGATTTTTTTTTTTATATAAATATAATACCTTAATACTTAATACCTCGTTATAAAATAACGAGTCCAAGTATTCCAAACTTGAATTGGGCTGCGGTAAACGGCCCATTACTTGTTAGTTAACTCAGTCCAACAATCAATCCAGTGGGATACGTCCCATCGTGCCGTGGGGATTCTCCCTCGTTACGCTGCCCGCTTATTTATTCGACCAAAACGGGGAGGATTAGGGTTTTCTAAATTCCTATCTGTATTCATTGCTCTACTCGGTTCTCTCTCATTCGAATTTTTCAAGGCTTGGGAGTTTGATTTCGCGGTTTTTCTAGATTTTCTCCTCCTGAAGATTTTTCGTTGTCATATGTTCACTTTGGTATCTTTGATTCAGGTCTCTCATAAACTCAGCCACTCGTAATTGCTTTTTCATAAGATTAGCATACAGTTTTCGGTCTAATTATATGATTTCTAGTTTGTTTGTTTGTGAGTTTTGATCTGCAAATTCAGTAGGAAGAAGCAATGGATGAGGGGAAACATAAGTCTAGGAGGGAGGATTCGGAGAGGAGCAAGGAGGATTTGAAGCGGAGCCACCGGGACCGGGATAGAGAAAGAGATAAGGAGAGGAACGGGGATAAGCACAAGGAGAAGAGGAACCGTGATAGTCGGCGATCGGAGAGAGAGAGGAGTAGTGATTCTGATGGAAAGTATGATAGGGAGAGGGAGAGGGAGAGGGAGAAGCATAGAACGCGGAGTCGGGATGATGAGAAGGAAAGAACGAGAGAGAAGAAGAGGGAAAGAGAGAGGGAGAGGGAGAAAGAGAGAGAGAAAGAGAAGAGGGAGAGGGCGAGGGAGATAGAAAAGGAGAGGGAACGAGAGAAGAGAGAACGCGATAGAGAGGAAAGGGAGAGGGAGAGGGAAAGAGAGAAGGAGAGGGAAAGAGAGAAGGAGAGGGAAAGGAGGGAGCGTGAAAGAGAGAGAGAGAAGGAGAGGAGAATGCGTGACAGGGAGAAGCGGCGAGCAGCTGATAGTGATGACAGCAATGATGAGGATGGGCACAGGGAGCGTGATAGGAAACGGCATAGGAGAGATGACGGTGATCACAGGGAGAGAGATCGTGAACGGAGTAGCAGCAGGCCTCGCAAACACAGGGATGACAGTGAAGAGATCCCAAGGAGAAAGAGCGGTGATGATGACTCGGAGAAGATAGAGAAGAAAGCGACACGTGAAGAGGAGTTAGAGAACGAGCAGAAGAGATTGGATGAGGAAATGGAGAAGCGAAGGAGGAGAGTGCAGGAGTGGCAAGAGTTGAGGAGAGTGAAGGAAGAAGCTGAGAGAGAAAAACGTGGGGAAGCGGATGCTGATGAACCTATGTCTGGCAAGACCTGGACTCTTGAAGGGGAATCTGACGATGAAGAAGCACCGGGAAAATTGGAGACGGACATGGATGTTGTTGAAGATGCCAAGCCTACAACCGAACAAGCTGGTGATTCAGTGTTGGTTGATTCTCACAATGGAAACGTGACATCCACTTCACAGGAGGTGGTTGATGTTTCTGCCGAGGATGATGAAATCGATCCGTTGGATGCCTTCATGAATTCTATGGTGTTGCCTGAGGTTGAGAAGCTAAAAGATAGTTTGGCTCCTTCAAATGCTAATAATAAGATTGTTGACTTGAATAACAAAGATAAGAAGCATGAAGGAAGTAACGGTCAACAGCCACTGAAGGCTTCAAATAAATCTATGGGTCGAATAATGCAGGGCGAAGATTCCGAGTCAGATTATGGTGACGCTGATAATGATGAGGATACTTTGGATGATGAAGACGATGATGAGTTCATGAAAAGGGTGAAGAAGACAAAAGCGGAGAAGCTTTCAATAGTTGACCACTCGAAGATTGATTATCAACCATTCCGGAAAAATTTCTACATTGAAGTGAAAGAGATCTCAAAGATGACTTCTGAAGACGTTGCTGCTTACCGGAAACAATTGGAATTGAAGATACACGGTAAGGATGTGCCAAAGCCGGTCAAAACATGGCACCAAACTGGACTTACAGGTAAAATCTTGGAGACAATAAAGAAGCTTAACTATGAAAAGCCAATGCCAATTCAAGCTCAGGCTCTGCCTATAATTATGAGTGGTCGAGACTGCATTGGCATTGCCAAAACTGGCTCGGGCAAAACCCTTGCGTTTGTGCTGCCAATGTTGAGGCATATCAAGGACCAGCCGCCTGTGGTAGCTGGAGATGGACCTATTGGGCTAATAATGGCCCCTACAAGGGAGCTTGTACAGCAGATCCACAGTGATATAAAGAAGTTTACAAAAGTGCATGGCATCGGGTGTGTGCCTGTATATGGAGGTTCTGGTGTTGCCCAACAAATTAGTGATTTAAAACGGGGCACTGAAATTGTTGTGTGTACTCCAGGTAGGATGATTGACATACTTTGCACCAGTGGGGGGAAAATCACAAATCTGCGTAGAGTCACTTATTTGGTCATGGATGAGGCTGATCGAATGTTTGACATGGGTTTTGAACCCCAAATTACTCGAATTGTGCAAAATATTCGGCCGGATCGCCAAACAGTACTCTTCTCTGCCACATTCCCCCGCCAAGTTGAAGTATTGGCACGGAAAGTGTTAAACAAGCCCGTAGAGATACAAGTTGGTGGTAGAAGTGTTGTGAACAAGGACATATCGCAGTTGGTTGAGGTGAGGCCGGAAAATGAGAGGTTCTTTAGATTGTTGGAAATACTTGGTGAATGGTATGAGAAAGGAAAAATTTTGATTTTTGTCCACTCACAGGAGAAGTGTGATTCTTTGTTCAAGGATCTCCTCAGGCATGGTTATCCTTGCCTCTCACTGCATGGGGCTAAGGATCAGACAGATAGAGAATCCACCATTTCTGACTTTAAAAGCAACGTTTGCAATTTGTTGATTGCAACAAGTATTGCTGCCAGGGGGTTAGACGTGAAGGAGCTTGAATTGGTGATCAACTTTGACGTTCCAAACCACTATGAAGACTATGTCCACCGTGTTGGTCGTACAGGTCGAGCTGGTCGGAAAGGCTGTGCTATCACATTTATCTCCGAGGACGATGCAAGATATGCACCGGATCTTGTAAAGGCATTGGAACTCTCTGAGCAAGCTGTTCCTGATGACCTGAAAGCTCTTTCTGATAGTTTTATGGCAAAAGTAAATCAGGGACTTGAGCAAGCCCATGGGACTGGTTATGGTGGAAGTGGCTTTAAATTTAATGAAGAGGAAGATGAAGTGAGGAGAGCAGCAAAGAAAGCACAGGCCAAAGAATATGGTTTTGAGGAGGACAAGACAGACTCAGAAGATGAAGATGAAGGTATAAGGAAGGCAGGTGGTGACATATCGCAGCAGGCTGCCTTAGCTCAGATAATCGCTGCTGCCTCCAAAGTCAGTACACCTTCTATGCCAACGCCTGTCTCTGCTGCCCAACTGCTTCCCAATGGTGGACTGCCTGTTACACTGCCAGGCGTAATGGGTCTAACAATTCCTGGAACAACAGCAGTTGTGACTGGGACTGGCCTGCCTGTTGTTGCCAATGATGCCGCGGGGGCAGCTCGAGCAGCAGCCATTGCTGCTGCTCTCAACTTGCAGCAAAATTTGGCAAAAATTCAAGCTGATGCTATGCCGGAACACTATGAGGCAGAATTGGAGATAAACGATTTTCCCCAGAATGCCCGATGGAAGGTTACCCACAAGGAAACTTTGGGCCCTATTTCAGAGTGGACTGGAGCCGCTATTACTACCAGGGGGCAGTATTTCCCGTCAGGTAAGGTGACAGGACCAGGAGAACGTAAGCTTTACTTGTTCATTGAGGGCCCTACTGAACAGTCTGTGAAGAGAGCTAAATCAGAATTAAAACGCGTTCTGGAAGACATCACTAATCAGGCATTACAACTACCTGGTGGAGCTCAACCTGGCAGATACCAAGTTCTGTAAGGGTGAGAACATGATTGCAATTCGTACAACCATTGTAGAGATATCTTTACCTGCTTATGTTAAATCTTGGTTGAGTTCCAACTTCTATTTTTTTTCTCTGTTGCTTAATCAAATTTTGTTTTCTCGGTTAAGCGCGATGTGATGGGGATATGCAGTCATCAACCACTTGAAATACCTGTAACGACACAGGCTCAACACAAAGAAATCGCTCATATAATCTTCTATACTACTTTTCTCCCCTCCTTTTTTGTTCACAGCTTCAAGTAGACTTGTGGATTATGAGTCAAAAGCATATAGTTTTCCCAATTTCCATTCCTCCCTCCCTCACCATTGTCATATCTTGTGTCTTGGATGTGCTATAAAATTTATAGATTTGTTTCTGATTTCTACATTGTTTTCGACCCGTTTGATTTTTTCTTTTCTTATGACACGAGGGATGTTTTAAGCCCATGCTCGCATGTCCAATATTGTCTCTGCCCCTTACCTTTGCTATCGTGGCTGTGAAAGAGACGGAGGTTATGGTGCGACACTTTCCTCATGTTCACGATGTTAAGTATAGAGTTACGCGTTTTGAACTATGCTTTTGTATCATTCGTGTTGTTCTCTTGAGCATGAGTTTTGGGATCTCCAATACTCATTAAAAAATAAAATGTTTTGGGATATCTGGTATTATGTTGTAGATTTAACTATGTTGTTCTTGTTTTTTCAGGTCTACAGTTGGGAAACATTCCTGGAGCCAATTGTTGCTATATTTGCAACTTTGTTATGGTTATATATCAACAGGAGTACTAAACCTAGTCACGATGCCTACTAGTAAGAAGATATCCACTTGTAGGTTTGGGTTCCATAAAAGTGATCTTTAGATTGAATTGGGTTGGTTTACCTTAGAATGGATGCCTATATCGTATGCGTACTTTATAAAAAGTTGTCTAATCTCTTTTCAATAATAATCATCTCAAGCCTAGAATATGTTACCATTATTTTTGTGAACTTCGGGGATGTAACGAGTGACCCCTATTGTTTAAGATATTTTTAGTCTGGTTCTCTTTTCGCAAATGGATATTCTTATCTGACTGATGGAATGGTTCCAATTGAGATATTGGTGTGATGAAATTGTTAATGGTTTCTGTTTCTCTGTTAATTGAAATGATTGTTATGTATGGTAGTTTCAATTGAAGTTTTGCTAATGCTTTGTTTCTCTATTTCAGCCCCAAGCTACCGACAGGACAAATTTCTAATGGTTATTTTAATTTACATGCATTGAGGTTTGATTTAAGCTCTCAGAAATTGGTTCAGCCACAGGTAACCAAAGGCTCTGGAAACGTAGGAGGGAGGGAGATAGATCATCTATCATAGATGTGAAAGGAGGTCCAGAAGTAGTAGAGGAGGGGGGCAGCATGTATTATTGGCAATCTGGCATGCTTTCTGCAGAGGATTTTTGATGGGTTATTTGTATAGTGATGGAGGAATGGTTCACATGGTGTTGGTATTACAATATATTAATCCGCTTGTCTCAGAAGGCTGCTGCTGCTGCTCCCTTTGGAATCAGGACTTGAATTATTTACTTAAAATAATGGTTTAATAATAATGCTGGTTTTGTTTTGATGGGCTAAAACAAATCAAGATTGCGGAGATAGCAGGGGATGCCTATATTATACACCGAGCGGATGCCAGTGGGATACGTCTCCCTGTTTTGCGAATGCCAATTGGATCGGCATTTCGTGGCCTATGAGCTGGATGTTTTGCTTTCTTTCGTGAATTGCTATTAGCTTTTATCAATGGCTAATTTTTTTCTATTCTATTTTTTGGGTCTGCCGCCATCTGACATTGTGACTCCAATACACCAATGAATGAGGACCATTCGGAGTTTGAGGTTGCATGACATAATAAGCAAACGACTTTTTAAGTACAATAATGAAAGTGGGATTCAGGTTTTCTATAATATTTTAAACTCGAATGCTTGTTATAAATAGAAGAAATATAAATAAATACAACGTGTATTCCACTACATTAAATGATACACGTACGTAATGTGGACTTCAACTTAAAATGAATAATTCTGTTTGGTTAAACAAATTATAGAAACTCCTTTATCTATGAAAACCCACTACGATTAGATTCATAAAAAAGCTTGGATTTACCATAACCAGTTTTATTGTGCTGTGAATTCCTTTGAAGATAGTTTCACTTTAGAAATTTATGGTCCTATTTGATATTCAATATTGAAGTCAAATCATCAACATGATTAGAAAGAAGATAAGGAATAATAATCGAAAAATAATACCCTTGCAGTGGGAATGCAACCCATTTACAATTGGTGGTGACGTGGCAGCTTGACATAGGCTCATTTAAATAAAATAAAAAATTTACGTCAGATGCCCGATTTGTTCTTCAGCTGCCCTTTTTGTTCCCAAAATACCAGTTGCCAGCACATCCTCTCAAACTCCTGCCCACTATCGTGAACCGTCCACCGTGAAGCCGCCGCCCACTATGAAACTCGTCTCATATGAGTCCCTTTCTGTTCTTTGTGTCTCTCTCCTCAGTGGAGCTGTCCACCGAAAACACCTGCCTTGGCTTTATATATAGGAAAATTCTATATATCATACTATCATCTTATTTTTATTTTACTGAGTAAGATGTGGTACATTTATCACCATTAAATGATCATTTATTGCATGCCTCTTTATCATCTAATGATAATGAATGTGTCACATATTATTTTGTATGATTAAAATAAGATGAGAATCATGTGGTGTATATCATTACCCTTTTATATAACTACCGTGCACTCACTGATCCAACATAATAAACATATGATGATATTACCATCGTCTGATTGTAATTCCAAATATAGTAGAAGCAAAATGGCCAGAATCAAAGCAATATGTGCTTGCATTAAAAAAAAAAAAAAAAACACTATTTCACCGTCAATTAGGTAGTGCTATTTTCATTTCAACGAGAATGCAGTGGTGCATGAATGTAGAAAATCTTTAGCAGGTTTCTAGAGATTTCTTCGATTGAGAATACAACAACTTCATGAGAGGAAACTCAATTGTGGTTTTAATAGGATCTTAGTGCATCTCACCATCATGAGAAATTGAACTCCTCTACATAATTCACATACCTATTAAGAAGAAATCATGGTTTTGGGGAAACACCCTTTCGCACATTTCTTTAGTTGATTGTGACTGAGAGGTAACTTCTTTCAAGACTTTCCTTGCAACCAATTGAAGCAAAGAAGTGACAATATTAAGGGTATGTTTGGATGTTAAGAATATTTCAGATCATCAATAAATAGTAGTGAAATAGTTTGTGAATATTAATGAATTAGTAGTAAATAATAGTTTACTGTTTTTTAATAGTAGTGAAGTATTTTGAGATGGTCTCAAAACACAGCCTAAGATAGAGTTCATAATCTTTTTCCATCCCAAGCGGTAGCAATTATTTTTATTCATTTTTTTCAACATGAGTGCGCAACATTTACATATTTTAATACTGTAAATATCATTTCTATGTCGTGATTGAGTTTTAAAATGTGTACGTGGTACCTTAACACACAACAGAGTCATGCTGATCCACCTCAGGAATCCATAATCCATGCACATGCCACCAACATTCACACAGCTGAGATAATGTCCTAATATAGTACCGCACTTAAACACTGTTGTTTAGGAATTTTCTTTTTTGTCTTTTTCTCCAATAATTATACTAAAGCAAGGTATAGATAGCAGTGTATGTTCGGCGCGCTTGATGGCCGGTACATATGCTCGAATGAAGTGCACACATGTTCAACGAGGATGCATGATTGGCATACACTGTTCGGATTGTTAAAACATTTACTTAGATGGTTGATAATTAATATGCTTGGATAATCTATATACATGATGTTAGAATGGTCGGAACATATGCTCAATGATCGAAATATTTATTCGGATGGTCGGAATATATACGCCGATGATCGAAATATTTATTCGGATGGTCGGAATATATACTCATGAGATGGTTTAGACATATATGCTCGGAATCCTCGGATATTAGTTGGAAGATATGCGCGGATGGGATGCCATTTTCTTCTTCTTATATATTGCAGTACTCTTGTGATGTATCTCAGCGAACATTGCTCATCACCGATATTTGAAGGGAAGAGTACTGCTGGAATTGAAGACAGTGGGAGCTAGCTCCTTCACCCACCTAAATCCCAAGGCTTATGAAACTCTTTTAACTTCTTTTGTGAGTGAAAATATGTATCTTTCTCCAATCTTTTAGAGCTAAATGGCACCCTGCATGCAGCATTATTCGTAATAATAATGTGGATTAGGCTCTGGTTTATCTCATGTATCTAAATCTTCTTAAGAATTGCTGAATTACTTTCAAAGTTCCTGAATGCCAATATGAGAATAGATGAAAAGAGATATATTAGAGTTCTGGTGGTAACAATGGCAGAAAACTGAGAGGTTGAGAGATTTTTATTAGAATTAATAATATTATTAAGAATAATAAAATTGGTTTAAAAAAATATTAGGTGCAATATTTTATAAAAAGATTTGCTTGCTTTTATGTAGTAATGGACAGATAACAACAAAACCAAACATTTCGAAAGTCATTTACGGTCCTAGAACTAGACATGACACTGTTCGAGACTCAGCCATGTGAGACGTCCTTGGAATGATTTGTTTTGCAGATGATATGATATGAGATGGAATAAAAATTGAAAGTTAAATAAAATATTATTATAATATATTTTTTTAATATTATTTTTATTTTAAAATTTAAAAAAATTAAATTATTTATTTTATTTTATTTTATATAAAAATTTTAAAAAATTATAATGATTAGAGTAAAAGCTTGTCTTCGTCTCTTTGCCCATGTTCTCTGGGTTCGCCTATAAAAACCTTTGGAATTCCATTGCTTTCTTTGAGTTCTTCACACGTGGGATCGTTGCATGGATGACATAGAGACGAGGGAAAAGGAGGTTCTTTTGAGGTGTCTCTCTCTCGTGTAGAAGAGTTAGCTGGTTGGACTCACACCTTACAAGTTTTCTGTTTCGTTTCATACTCAATATATACAACCTTTGTTACTTATTCTGTTTGGGAATCCATAAATGTTTTGATTGAGAACGACTTGGAGTTGCAGCTTTTGGTTTGTTTAGTCGATATTTAATTCAAAATTTCGAAGCTGGATATACAACTATTTGTGCATGCCTGTAATCGTTTTCCCTTTTTAATCTTTAGACCATCTTACAAAGAAATGAATCCTCCACAGCTATTCCAAGCAAATGTTCCTGTGATACTTGAACTAGATATGCAGTTTTGTTCAATAGAAGCTGGGATTTAACCTTATGAGAATCGAGAAAATTTTGAAATAACCCATCGGGTAATTCCATGTGATTCCTTTGTACCCCTATTGTTCGAGCGAGCTGCGGGTGTTGGCATTTTGGTATATGTATGAATGGTTTAGCTTTTTCGGTTATTTTTCCGTTTTAGTGTTCGAATCAGTTGTGTTTCTGACAGCAGTCAATTAATCTGAACTCTCTCTCTCTCTCTCTCTCAAGGCATTTTTCATAATATTGGCTTTTGGTATGGTTGGTGAAGGTCGTTTTCAAGATTGTGCAGGAATCTCAACATGAAGCTTTTGCAGCTCTTCGTCACAGCATCAATTCCAGTCTTGAAACTGCTCTTGATTTCTGGACTTGGGGCTTATCTTGCTCGAGATGGTATCGATATTTTGGGGGAAGATGCTAGGAAGCATTTAAATATTGTTAGTTGTTCGTTGATTCAATTCTATGTTGTTTCACAAGCATCATTGATTAAATGCACTGTGCAGTCTCTTAGTAGAGTATTCTTTGTTTGTTAACAGGTTGTATTCTACGTATTCAGTCCAGCCCTTGTAGCCTCCTACCTGGCGAAAACAATAACAAGCAAGAGCATGGTTAAGATGTGATTTCAGCTCTCAATCCATTTAACCTATGAGTTCAGCTATATACAGTCACTTTTGCGTATTTTTTACGCACTCCACTGATGTGATTGGCCAAAACACTTATTTTATATTAAAAAAAATAATGCATCCAATCACATTAGTGGAGTGCACAAGGAATACACAAAATGACTGCACATAGAGTTTTTGTTAACCTATGCCAAAACTCACTGGAAAAAAATTCAATTCTTTTTTTAGTATTACAATTCTAGTATTTTGAAGTGAATTTGATTGGGTGTGTAGGTGGTTTATGCCAATCAATATACTCATCACATTTATTATTGGCTCTATTCTTGGATGGATAGTTATCCTTGTTACAAGAGCTCCTCCACACCTGAGAGGCCTCATATTAGGTTGCTGCTCTGCAGGTAAACATATATATATAAATTATGTATATATATTTTATATATTTATATGAAGATATATGTTTATATAAAGATATAGATATAGATACTTCCTTTCCTTATTGTTGAAAATAACTAGATGATCAGAAGTGCAGCAATCCTTTCATTAAAAGTTCCAGAGTATCTTAGAAATTGATGATGGACACAGAATGCAATTTTTAAGGAAGATTTTATTTTATTTCACCTGCTTACTCACTCATGCAATTAGAAGTTTAATCAGTCATTGGAGGAGGCTCTGACCTGGCTTTCGAAAGCTGGATAGGCTTATCAACCTTACTCACCATTGACTTATTGTCATCAATGGTGGGTTAACTTAACCATGCATAGCAGAGTTGTTGCGGTTGTAGATGCTGATTACCTTGACAAGAAACAATAAACAGGATTTATTTGTCTCAACATTTTTTATGACTTGTTTGTTTATTTTCTTTGGCGCAAAACATTGCTAAAGTAATTACTTCCAAAAAAATTCTGTATCGTTTCATCTTCAAAGTACACTTTAATTTTATCCGAGAATGTAATCCAATGAAGTGCTATCATTCTATATGTACTATGTTATAAATCATTGACACACACTCTTTCCCCTTATGTGAACAGGAAATTTAGGGATTATTCTGTTGATTATAATCCCATCTGTTTGTAAAGAAAAAGGAGCGCCATTTGGAGCACCTGATGTCTGTCAAACATATGGAATGGGTTATGCTACACTTTCAATGGCGGTATTTCCCTTTCCTTTTTTTTCATTTCTTATTCAGGACTGAACTCTGAAGTTATTTATAATATTTTGCTTGGATTCCAAGGGTGAAGGATATCAGATGATCTTGCTAGTTGCTTCTTGTGAATTTTAAGGTGTCTATAACGACTTTTACTATATAATAACCACCATCAAATTTTAGTATCAACATTTGTCTCAGAAAGACTCTAGCCCAATAAATTGAGAATGTTTTTTTATTATGGTTGGTATCTCATAAAAGAGAGAGTTTATCCAATTGAGATTTAAATAATCATATGGTATACATTTTTCGCCTTCAGTTTAGAATTTAGTTGTCCTAATACATGTAATGTGAGCATTTGTTTCAGTACATCTTACCCTGTTTAACTATGAATGGCCAATTTCCAAGTAGATTTCTACTCTCATAATTGTTTGCTGTGACACTTCAGATAGGAAGCATTTATGTGTGGTCTTACGTGTATAATATCATACGGATATTTTCAAGGAGAAGCACCAAAGGATCAGAAGTAAGTGAAATCTCTATCAGTATGCCTTCCAAAGAATCCTCCACATCAGACCTAGAGAGTTGCATAGAGCCGCTACCTTCTTCCTCCAAGGATATGATAGCTGAGGACAATGAGGATCATCAATGTGCAGTTCCCTGCAGTAGATCTGTAGCAAAACCTGAGGTTGTCTCCAGCATCAATATGGTTAGATTTTTATCTGTGTATTACTTCTTACATTAAATATTCTTTGGCGTTATTTCAGCCTAGTTGCAACCCTGGCTATAAACTGTCCCACTTGTCTAACAAATTGAGGAATTCTTGTTGCAAACTTAGGAAAGGCCTCAAAGGGGCTTTCAGTATTTAGCTACAATTTTGAAACTTAAAATTCATTTGGAGTAATTTTTTTTCTCGTCAAAATAATTGCAAATACAGTTAATGAGATTGACTTGGTATCACATTAAAGGTCCCTTACGGGACGATTTCTTCTTCTATCTGACATGCAGCAACTGGAGAGCTTTACTTCTTACTGGAACATTATGTGAAAATTATGTCTTTCTCTTTTTCTTCTTTTTCTTTTTGAGCTATTCTGGTATTGAGTTGATGGTGTCAATTGGGATATTAGACAACCCAACTCAGTCTTGGAGCCCCGTTGGCTGCACATGAAGAACAAACCCTTTTTTTTTTTTTTAAATAAGGAGGACAGAACCTCCGGTTCTTTATTGAAAAACCCTCATTTTGGCGGAGGAATACCATGCATACAATCAAATGACCAATCAAAAATTTTAAACCAGCCAACATCATATATAGTCCCAAAAAAAAAAATCTGTGCATGATCAAGCAAACCCGTGTAAAAATTCTACCATGCCCCTTCAATCCGAGAAGCATCGAACCTTCCGTAACTGTGCCAAACCACTCTGCTCAGTTCGAATAATACCCTCCAGCCTGTATAGTAATTCCTCTGTTGTATACCAGTCCATATTGCAGCCACTACTTCCCATCCGAGCAAGGAAATCCGCTGCCATATTCTCCTCCCGAAAGACATGTTGAATTCGAAAATTCAACCTAGATAAAAAACTTCTGACTTCCTCTCAGAAGTCCTTCAAATACCATATGCTGCATTTCCCTTTTTTAATCCAGTTAACTACCAACAATGAGTCCATCTCAAGAATAATATTTTCAAAACCCATACTATGACACTTCTGAATTCCCATCAACAAAGCCAGCATCTCCGCCTGATTATTTGTGCCCCAACCCTTACTTGCAGCAAAAGCAAACCTCAAATTTCCACATGAATCATGCAGGATCCCACCAACACCTATGTCCCCTGGATTTTGCAGACAACTACCATCAACGTTAAGTTTAAACCACCCAGGATGTGGTTTATGCCAGGAGACAGGAATAATTTTTTCTTTCCTGCTTGATCTAATCGGCAAGTGCAGCAGAGCAAGCACCTCTGCATCTCTTCTCCCCAACCAAGAACAAGCTTTCAACTTAATTCCCACCCAATTGACCCAGTATTTGATCGAGTGCTACAAAGAGTTTATGGAAGCTTTACATCCTTCCATTCTCGCCGAGCAACGCCAACACCATAAATTCCAAGAGATTATTACTGGAAAAACCCCAATCAAAATTGCCACCTGCGAATAACTGGATGCACGCTGAAACCAAGCCACAATTGCTTCTCTCCAGGACCGATGTGCAATATATGGGATGCCCAAAAAGTGTGAACTGAATTTCCATATAGTTGAAGCCATTTTTCCTCCATAGAGAACATGATTTAAGTCCTTGAAAGCACCCTCTGGACAACATTCGCACTTAGAAACCAGAGGAATTCCAACTCTCCTAATCCTGTCATCCACACTTAATCTGTTAGTTAGTGCTTTCCACATCAATACAGAAAATTTCTTTGCCAGAGCTTCATTTCATATCCATTCCGACCACTGATTTTTTGGAGCTGCAACCCGGACAAAATTCCAAGCACTCTTGGAAGTGAAAGAGCCTTCTGGAGTTCCTAACCAAACTAGTTTATCCGATCCACCTCGTAAGCCCCCTATCGTAGAGACTATGAAGAACAAACCTGTTTTTGCAGAAAAGTAATGTCTTAGCATGACTTTCTTTTATAATTTTCCATTCCCAAATAGTTACGATTTTACTTTTTTCTGTATGATTCATTATGGTAGATCTAGTATATTCTTTGCACTGGTATATGGTTTATTGTAGCATTCACATTCAGAGAGAGTATTCTGTGATTTCATTATTTATTGAACTCAATTTCAGGTTTCGGTTACAGATAAAGTAAAGCAAAAAATCTCAATGCTGTACAGAAAAACTAATCTGAATGCAATACTTGCCCCTTCAACTATTGCAGCGGTATGACCATTGAGCAGCTTGTTTTCTTCTAATCCCTTTTCATGTACTTTTAGCACTGTTTCCTTGGGTAGATCTGGTCCTAAACTAACTTTCCTAAACAAAACTAATGTCATTCTCCTTGGTGGATGTACTTTGCATTTTACAGAAGAATGAGTTATACAACTATTGGAATGAGATATATTATGTTTCCAAGTTCTAAATAGAATACATTTTCACATCTATAACATGCCATGTGCTCCGTCCTGGCCCTAGGTGAATGTGTAAACTTCATTGGAGCTTTGAAATAGCACTAGGTGATCAGATTATAACCTAATATGTGAAAGCATGTGTCTCATGTCTGGTGCCACTGTGCCATCAATCTGGAGTACACCCTTTGTCCCCATCAGAATGTTAGACTCCCAAGTATATCCAAGCCAGCCATGACTTCTTTCTAACTTGGATTGTGCTACTTTTCTTTGCTAGTGGGGAGGCTGGTAGACTTAATCCAAACTTTTGCTTAGTTATGGACGCATTGACCTCATGCTCTTTTCTTGTATAGATTGTTGGGTTTGCAATTGGACTCGTCCCCGAGATCCGAAAGTTAATGATTGGTGAAGGTGCTCCTCTTCGTGTTATCCAAGACTCCATGCTCTTGTTGGGGTATAAAACTCATGCCCTAAATCTATTAAACTCTGGATATATCAGTCATTTATCTTTTTTCAGGATGTAGGTAATAGATATTTGTTGGTTAATTGAATGAGTTTATAGAATTCAGCACATTTTATATCTGAATGTGCACTTTCAATCCTCAAATATTGTTAGAGCTTATTGTGAAAGTGGGTGAATGAGCATTATGAATCGCTCTTGCTGCACGATGTACTTAGTCCATGACCTAGACAAACTATTGCATCATATCATGCAAAGGCATATATAGAAAGGTATCCAGAAAGGCATAATTTTGATATCGATTCAATGGTAAAAACGCTTCTCTTATTTTGAATTGCTGAAATAAGAATTTTACTCCAGAGACGAAGTGCCAAACAAGAAATTGGATTTTATTTTTTGCCCATGTTATTTACATTGTTACATTTCACAAAATGAGAATCTTTTTGTTGTTCAACTTCTCCTTGCTGCTAAGTTTCCCAATACTCTCTTCACAACTACAGCGATGGAGCCATTCCAGCTACCACTCTGATAATTGGTGGAAACCTTCTCAAAGGTAATAACTGATATGAGGCACATTTTTTTACATCAGTTGGACTTTTGCCACATTTGCAACAGGGAAGTTGCAACTGATATTTGTCTTTCAGGTTTGCAAGGCCAAGGAATTCGAAAATCCCTTATCATTGGCATTGTAGTCGTTCGTTATATTGCTCTGCCTTTGACAGGGATTTTCATTATTAAAGGTGCCCATCAAATTGGTTTGGTGCACTCAGATCCATTGTACCGGTTCGTTCTTTTGCTCCAGTATGCACTTCCTCCTGCTATGAACATAGGTAAATCTGTTCATTCAGATATAAAGTGGCTTGAAAATTTTTGCCATGGTTCCTTAAAATATATTGAATGTTTTGATAATTCGTAAACCAAAAAACTTAGTTGGAATTTGTTCAATTCTTATTCAATTGACTTGCATCTGGACCTTGTTAAACCTTTTAATTCTAATATCAAATGGCAGGAGTCATCACTCAACTGTTTGGAGCAGGAGAGAGTGAATGTTCTGTGATCATGTTGTGGACTTATGCCTTGGCTTCGATTTCACTTACTCTATGGTCAACCGTCTTCATGTGGCTAGTGGCTTGAAGTCTCAGCTTTTATTAAATATATCCACAATCTTATCTATTATTGCAGTCAATCGTCTCTGCCTCTCCGGTCTAATGGAACGTGAGACTTGCAACAGATTTTGGAAAGTTATGCACTTTTTGTTGTTGTTGTTGTAGTAGTATTTGGAATAAGAAGGTCGGACCAGATTAAATTAAATTAAATATCAGACTAGTGAAATTAGATTCATAGACATCTTGATCAGTTGTGGAATTCAGACTGGTGAAATTAAATTTGGTTCAACACAGCCGTAAGAAACGGTAAGAAAACCATATTTTCATTAAAATCTTTTAAGGATTCTGTGCAATAACATCTAGAACAAATTCTGTCATAAAACAAATTTGGTTTTCGACAGAATTTCTGTTAATATCCAGCAGACAGATTTCCCATCCAGGTAGCTTTCTGTTCAAAGTGAGTCCTTATCCAGATCATTGAAGTAAGGATGTTCCATAGCTTTCTTTGCTGAGATCCGTCTGGAGGGTTCATACTGCAACATTTGCTACAAAACACAACGTCTTAAGCGTGTCAATTATTACATCTTTTTGTCTAGAGCAAGCAACCATTGCATATGGCCAATTGAAGTGGTGAGTAGGTCCAACTTACAAATAACAGATCCAGTCCATCCTTATCCAAGTTAGGAACAGCTGTTGAAAGATGTTTGGGTCTCCATTGGGGGTACTCATGCCAATGTGTTAGGTTGCTTACCCCAGGCCACATTTCATCATTTGGGGTACCTAATAACCTGCATCAAAAACCCAGAAAAAACAAATTACGGTGGCACACCAATACAGAAGCCCGGGTGACACATTGAGAGTGGATGCTGCATCACTAAACTTGAATATGTGAAGGAGTTGCTGCAGTTCAGAATCTCCTTGAAACAGTGCTTGCGTTGTGACGAGCTCAGCTACAACTCAGATGAAATAAATAAACGAAAATAAATGTCTGATATGGTAACGAACAAATTTAACTGAGAATCAAACCAGTTTCACTAAAATAAGGATCTTTTACCAAATATACAGCCAACAGACCACACATCTACTGCGGTTGAATAATGGGTAGACCCCAGAAGGACTTCTGGGGCTCTATACCAAAGAGTCAATATCTGGAACAGCAATTAGGGACAGTTTTTTCTTATGATTCAGTTAAGAGAACTTGAGATAAACATAAAGACATGCATGAAAAAACATGATTTTACCTCATGAGTGTACTTCTTGATTGGCACAGTGTACGCTCGAGCCAGTCCAAGGTCTGCTATTTTAAGCATCATTGTCTTTGGGTCCATCAAGAGATTATGAGGTTTCAGATCCCTTAACATAAAAACAGTAAAGAGAAAGAGTCGATAATTCTAGTTTGCTCATTTAGAACGTTTCGTTTTGAAGGAAAAATAAAGCTGGAAAATTACCTGTGTAGGATTCCATGACCGTGGCAAAAAGCAACACCCTTGCAAAGTTGGAACATCAAACTCTGCATAAATATCCCCCAAACACATTTGTAATTATGATGGAGGGAAAACAACCATAAAACAGTGATTTGGAATCATTCATTTACCTTGACGGTTTTGGCAGGAATGTTCTCTCCGGTCTGACGGAAGCTCCGAATGAATTTTTTTAGATCCGTTTCCATGTACTCGAAGACCAGGTAGAGTATTGTCTTCCCTTCTTTGTTCTGACCTTGTTTGACATCAATCAACCTGTTGGGCGCGATGTTTAATTAAAAAACTAAGACCTCTTAAGCAATAGAAAGAAATGAAAGAGAGATTAAATTGAAAAAAATGTAATTTGGAAAGAACCCGATCCTGTACACCCATTACAAATCAATAAGCAGACAATAAGCTCAAGATATATATGGAAGTGGAAAAATCTATAAAGATTTGCACAAAAGGGTAAAAAGCTACAAGGAACATGCTCAAGAAAGAAGATCGACTTTAGAAAACCAACAAGAAACAGGTACAACTATCATGCAAACACAACCCAAAGAAGAGAGGATCAAATCACAGCAACAAAGAAGTTGCAAGCCAAAGAATTAACTCACGAAATAAACCCCCTAAAAATAATCAAATCTCCATGGAAATGAAAAGCTAGATACCAGCTAGAACCCCCATCACAATAAACAATTTTACGAACCACAGAAATAAAACTCAGGACTTAAAAGTTAACATTAAACATATATTAAGAACTGGTTGAAAGGGAACCGAGAAGCGGGATTGTCAAAAAATGGAGAAACAAACAGAGTATACCTGACGACATGGGGATCGCGGGAGAGCATGCGGAGGATGGAAACCTCGCGGAGAGTAGTGGGAGGGACGCCTTCCTCGTCCTCGTGGAGGCGAGTCTTCTTCAGGGCCACGATATTCCCGGTCGCCTTCTCTTTCGCCCTGTACACCTTCCCGTACGTCCCTTCTCCTACCTTCTCTAGCTTCTGGTATGCATCCATGGCAGACACTACAGTCCTAACCCCTCCTGCTCCCTCCATTTTCTCTCCTGTGTCTCTTTCAAATGGCTTGTCGTGTGCAAGAAGGTATGAATCCAAAATGAGAAATATGCACAAGACTTGGGGAGTAGGCGAGGGGCGCTCTTTGTTCCCGTTGAGGCAACGACTACAGATTTAAAATTCAAATTCATGCCAGAGGTAAATAAAAAATAAAAAATAAAAAAGTTTAATTGTGCCCGGTTATATATATATATATATATACCTGAAAGCAACGTGCAATGCATGTTTGCTTAGTTTATATTTATTTATTTTTGTTAATATCTAATTTTTTATTATTAAGGATGTAATATTTTTGGTTAATTAAATAATTATGTTTATAAATTACACAATGTGACATATAAATATAAATAATTATTTAGATAATAATTTGTCAATTTATTTTTTAAATAATTTTTTAAATAATTATAAATAATATGTGACTTCAATTTTAAAAAAATTTATAAATATATCTGTAAACTAATGCACATCGCAATATATATTAAAAAACGTTCAAAGAAATAATTAATTTTTAGAAATATAACTAAAGTATCATAGTGTGTTTGTCTACAATTATCGTCATCTAAAGTCTTAGCAAAATGACACTATGTAGAAGACACTGAAAGAGATTACCAACAACTTAGTTATGATACTTACTAACAAGCAATAACAGTACTTCCAATATCGACACAAAATAAGATAATGTTTGCACATCTATAATTACACGCTGTGATATATTATAAAAAAAGGGCATTAATAGTAGTTATAAATAACATGTTCCCATAAATAAATGTCTCCATAGTTTGATGAAAGTTGTTGGAGATAATTTTGAATCTAAGGTGACGATCCAACATTTTCCTCATCTTGCATTTCCTTAATAGAGAGGACATTAAAATGCTTATGTTTTTTCTCCTTCAGTTTCTCTGGATCTGCATAAACTTGAATCTTCCAAAATTTATTTGATAATTTCTCCACAATGCTTTTAATATATGTTTGATGTACCTACAAAATTAGATTTGAATAGTTTTATATAAATAAAGAAAACCAAATTTATTTTTTAATTAACTTGTTATAATAAAACTTAATTATTGAATAAAAATATTTAAAAGATACCTTTCCGGAGTTTTCCATCAACTCAACTGCTGAACAACCAAATGCCTCTTCTGCTACTTCACCAAACATAATAGAGCTAGCTTTCCAGTATTATCGTCCATTTCAACATATGCCCTAGCACTTTAAATGGATTGAATATATTATTTTAAATTTTGATAGTGTTAAACCAAAAATTAAATTAGATATCAATTATAAATTAAAATTGTAATATATATACCGTGGTTTGCAGACTCCTTGGCTTTTGCAATATATACAAACGAAGCTTTCATTGTATTTATATCAAGTTCCTGTATTACAGCCAACACATGACATGTAATAAAAGATCTTGTCCAAGTCAATCACATTTATCTTCGCCTCTATCCAGAATTTTGCTTTCTACATTAAATCACAATCAATGTTTAAAAAGAATGTTTTTGTAAATAAATATTTTAATTTATTATTAATAAAATAATATTTACCGCCATTGGTTGCAAACCCTTTATCAACTCTGCAATATCGCAATTCTTTACAATTTCTCGAATATCAACAGATGACAAAGAGGCAGATGGGTATGTCAAGCTTTTTGCAATTATACTTTTAATAGTCAAATCATTGTTATCGGCCCTTAAAATTCAGAAATGAAGAATAGTATAAGGAAAAGAGATTTAGATGTAAATTACTTAAATCATATAATTAACTCTAATATGAATGCATTAATATGTAATTGCTAATTTGCGAGAATTACCATTTTTTAATTGTAGCTGCCTCAGGAAGAGGAGGGTTGATTGTAAAGCTACTTGACGGGCGTGATGACAGAGACAATCCTTTGTTGAAATTGAGATCAATTTAAATATAAGCATATATATATAATATAAAAAAAATCTAAGCAGTTTAATTATAATAAATACCGTTATTTGATCAAACAGATATTTTTGTTCCAAGTATTATTGGTTTGTCTTCAATAATTTTGGATATTTTCTGACATTCGTCTTGGACAAATCGACCCCACATAGTCAAACATATGGGGTCCAAGCTACAAAATCAAAATAAATTAAAGAATTAATAGAATTTACTTGAATTAATATTGTAATTAAATTTTAAAAGAAATGTTAACTTCTATGAATTTATTACCTCTCATCAATAACATATATCTCTTGGATTGTTGCTGGTCCAGATGATGTCGTTATCTCTTTAGTTGGCTTAATTTTGTTTGCAACAGCTAAAATATCTAAATATTCAAATATGAAATGTTAATTTTTCGATAATTATTTTATAAGGAAATTAAAAATAAATTACCTGTTTCTCCATTGCACTCTCTATAAGTCTTTAAGTCCTTGAATGGGACAATCTGATATTTTGGTGCCTCTAGTCCCTTCTCATTTTGTGGGACATCTTCTATTATTGTTCTTGAGTTCAGAGTCTATTGATATTGATATTCTCCAATTTTGTACCTTGGATCTACTGGTTTGACATATGCATCGTTGATATAATACGACAGTAAAATATTTAAAGTGTCTTCCCGTGAGTCAATATCAGTTCCAAATATTGAAGCCTGCACTCGATTTCCCTGCATCAACAATAAAAATAATTGTGTTTAACAGTGTATTAAAAATACATAAATGAAATATTTTGTAATAATAGAATTGAAGTTAGAAATAAAAAAATATTACAAAATAATGAAATAAAAATATTGCAAAATATTTTGTAATATTTTGTATTATGTTCTGGATGTTCTATTATTTTTAATATTTGTATATAAAATAATAGAATTCAAGAACCTCCAATTTCAAAGAATATTAAAAATTGGAGACGTAATATTTGCTAACAAATATTTTACCTCTTGATCAATTAATGTCAGATTTTGGTACTTCATTGTTGTGCGTTGGCTTGTTCGCTTGGGCGATTTCTCTGCAACGATCATCTTAATCTTCCAGTTTTTTGTATTTGGAGTGATATCCTTTATTGATGTATACACTGTCCGCATCTTTTCCCCATTGTAGATAAAAAAATATCAGATGTATAATATAAAAAATCTTACATTAAATTCGTGAACTTCCAAAATAATTGGCGAAGACATTTAATTAAATGGCTGAATATTGGTCATATGGAGATTAATATTATGATTGACACTAAATCGAAACTATACAATTAAATTTAGTTACCTGTATAACTTTAATTCAAACATGATAATGTTAGTAATTCTGTAAACACAATATTTTTTGTGCAGTTCTTTTCGCTTTGTTCGGTGGACACTGGTCGTATTAGAATCCTCACTGTAGATGCTGTCTTTGCCCTTGATAAGGCAACATACAGTTGTCTATGTGAAAAAACCGGTTGAGGTAAATAAATCCCAACAGAATCCAATGTCTGCCCTTGTGACTTATTTATAGTCATTGCGAAACTTAATCTTATGGGGAACTGAGTTCGTTTGAATGGGAAGCCATTATTTTCATCGACATTTGGTAAGAATGGCATCCTTGGAATGAAAACCCTTTTTCCGATATGTTGTCCAACTGCAATTTCTGCATCTATGATATTTCGATCAAAAGCCCGACAAATTAAACGGGTTCCATTGCACAACCCTTCTGAAGGATTAATGTTTCTAAGCAGCATGATGGGACAGTTTTTCTTAAGTAATAATTCATGAAGCGGAAGTCCATTTGGGGTTAGAGTATTCAAGAAATCTTCCATAACTGATTGCTCAGATGCATCTATTGTTTCATCGAAACTGTAATATCGCTGAACTTCACCTGAAAATCTATGAATTAATAATGCATTTATTTCATCAACAAAGCCGTTCTTTGGTGTTAATATTGCCCGATTCATCATTGTCGAAATATTTGTTGAATATTCATGAATGTTGTGGAAAACATCTTCTATTAAACGATCTAAAGAAGTGTTGTCATCATCATAGGGAACAAGCATCTCATTCGGAATTTTTATGGTTTCATCAACTGTGTTTGGTGGCATTCCGTTGCCTACTTCTAACAGATAGTTGTGTTTGGATCATTGTCGATCAATTTGGCATGTCATTTCTGTATGTCTGTTGCTTATTTTAACTAAATCATTAAGATTTATTTATTGTTTTAATTTTTTATTATTAGATTTTTAAAATTTTAGATCTTATCGACTAAATCCATGTTGAAGAAGCAACATTTTTTGTCAACTCGACTCAATTCTGAGATTATTCTCATCTTATTTTTAATAAAATTATTTATATTTTACTTAAAAAGTACATTTTCTAAAATTTTTATCTAAATTTTACTAATATTTCAAAAATTTCCTACATCTAAATCTCTATTATTTTTTTATTGTATTAAAATAATATTTCTTTATTTTTTTTAATTACGTTTTTCTCCCACTTCCATTTTTAAACATAACTACTCTTTTTTTTTTTTTAACTATTACTCTTGTGAATATTTTAAAAACATTTGAAATAGTTTGAATTCAAGTTTGATATGCATCTAATATTAAGTGATATATGTTAAAAAATATCGATAAATATCAGTAGATATAATATTTAAATTATCATGTCGTTATTAATAAACTCAATTCATTTAATTAAATTCTTTCTCAAGTCCTTTGACTTGATAAAATAATATTTCTTTATTTTTTTAATTACGTTTTTCTTCCATTTCCATTTTTAAACATAACTACTATTTTTTATTTTTTAACTATTACTCTTGTGAATATTTAAAAAAAAATTGAAATAGTTTGAATTCACGTTTGATATGCATATAATATTAAGTGATATATGTTAAAAAATATTGATAAATATCAATAGATATAATATTTAAATTATGATGTCTTTATTAATAAACTCAATTCATTTAATTAAATTCTTTCTCAAGTCCTTTGACTTGATAAAATAATATTTCTTTATTTTTTTTAATTATGTTTTTCTCCCACTTCCATTTTTAAACATAACTACTCATATATTTTTTTTACCTATTACTCTTATGAATATTTTAAAAAAAAATTGAAATAGTTTGAATTCACGTTTGATATGCATCTAATATTAAGTGATATATGTTAAAAAATATCGATAAATATCAATACATATAATATTTAAATTATCATGTCTTTATTACTAAACTCAATTCATTTAATTAAATTCTTTCTCAAGTCCTATCAATTGCAGGGCAAAGTTTTTTATTTTTTCCGAATGCTTAAAAATATGTAGACCTGTATTGCTCAAGATATGTAGATCTGTTTTGGTACATGTAGATGGATGTTGAACTCAAAAGTATCCATCACAAATTTTGAGCAATATCTTGAGCAACGTGTAATACACGTTTGCTTAGTTTATATTTATTTATTTTTATTAATAACTAATTTTTTATTATTAAGTACGTAATGCTTTTGGTTAATTAAATAATGATGTTTATAATTGTCACAATGTGATATATAAATATAAATAATTATTTAGATAATAATATGTCAATGTATTTTTTAAATAATTTTTTTAAATAATTAAAAATAATATGTCACTGTAATTTATATAATTTATAAATAACTTCAAAGAACCTTATTTTATGGGAAAATAGAAGTTTCATTTAGATTGTGACAAGTTTCTAGTCAAGATATCAACTGTGCTCTAAATACTAAAAAATACAGATATTTAATAAAAATAAAAAATACTTTAATATATCTGTAAACTAATGCACATCTCAATATACATTAAAATACGTGCAAAGAAATCATTATTTTTATAAATATAACGAAACTATCACAGTGTGTTTGTCTACATTTCTCGTCACATACAGAAAATATAAAAAAGAAGGGTCCGATAAAATATAAAAAAACACATTAAAATAAGAAAATAAATTTCATAACTTAGTAATCATAAGTACCAGAATTTTATAAACATAACAACAATAGTGAAATATCCTCAAAGATGTTATACAGTTATTTAGTAAAATATAATATAATGTCAAAATACTTAAAAAAAAGGAGAAATATTTGACCCAAAACACACTATTAAATACGATGATGCAAACTCAATCATTTTGTTAAAGTAATAATTGTAGTAGTTAATTTATTTGTTAATTTGTTTTATAATATTCTATTAATTATATTATTTATATAAAAATTGAAATACTATCTTTTAAGTTATATATAGTTTTGTAAAAAATAATATATATTTTATAAAATGATTGATTTTCTTTAATAATTTAATGCATATATAATTAATAGCTAATGAAACAACCATCGCATTGACTGATGAAAACAAAGAAAAGTTAATATATATATATATATAGAGCATTGCTATGCATCATCCTACACACCACATACTAATGTGTTTTTTATTTTTTTTTAATTTTTTTTCAATTTTTTTTATTTTACTCTTCTTGAAACATTTATATTTTTTTATTCATTATCCATATAATACACATTTAATAAGAGAAACAAATAAAAAAAAATAAAAAAAATTATGATGTATGGTGTGTAGGATGATGCAAAAATTAATTTATATATATATATATCCTCAATGACCGTGCCAATTGGAAAAGTGTGTCCCGGAGTGACTTTGAGAGGATAAAGATAAGAGACAATAATTGATATATGTGCCTTGTCTGAAAAGGCAATCTACAATTGTGGATTTTATTTTTTATTTTTTATCTTATGTTCAAAGAGAGGGAAGTACGCAGAGGAGTAACAATAAAGTTATTGAACTGTGTGTTTGACAAGATATTACAATGACATGCCAACTCTTTATCTGTGTATACCCACGGTTATTTTCAGCATTAACCACAGGTTCAGTGAACAATATGATCGATAATGTACGTCTAATTCAAAAAACTTGTGTATTTATTTTTTTTTTATACTATTCTTTTTTAGCTTTAAGAATTTCTTACCTCTTTTTCTCACTTTCTCTCGAAGGTTCTCCCTCTCCCACCCTCTCGCTCTCTCTCAATCCTCTGTATATTCCCCCTTCAGACCTACTCTCTCTCAACTCTCTCTGCTTTTGACCGATTCTCTCTAACCTTCAACCTCCATCTGCTTCTCTAGCCCTCACACACTCTCACACACAACACTCTCTCTTTCTTCTGCTCTCACACACACACTACACTTCCCACCCTCATATCTGTGCTTGTTTTTATTTATTTATTTCTTCAACTTTATTATTTTTAAATCTTACTAATTTGAGGTTTCATCTTTAGATTTTTTGTTTTGTTTTTGTTTTTGTGTTTTTTCGGTTGCAGTTTGTTGGTTTGCTCTTCCTGCTATGGTATTTGTCTTTATTTTTTTTCATCTGTAAAAATCAACACCTTTGTCTATTTTTATTTTCTGATTTTTTAGAAATAAAATTTGAAATATAACGAATCTAAAGCCTCATCTTTCAGATATATATATTTTTTTTCCGGCTAATGCGTGTTGCTTATCTCTGTGTGCTTGTTTATATTTTTTTTTAATACATACAAATCTGAGATTATATTTCTCATAAATCGCCATTTGTGTTTTGGTAGGGTATTTTTTTCCTTGCAACTTCTTACAGATCCGAAGTTTTATTCTTCATATCTGTGTTTATATTTTTTTTTTCTTGTTGCTGAATTGAAATTTGTTAGTTTATTTTATAGGATGATTTAAGTTTTTTTTTTTTCTCTCAGTAATTTTCTTATGCTTTCCTATAGGCATCCCTTTTTTTTCATACATATAAATATTCCTTATTATTTTTTCTTGTATGGGCGAATGAAGCCACTTCACAGACCTAAAGGTTTTTTTTACAGATCTGTAGATTTTTATTTGCTCTTCCTTTTTAATATTAAGATCTCGCCTCTAATATTTTGGTAGAATAATATTTATCTTGCAACTTTTTACAAATCCGAAGGTTTCTTCTTCAGATTTGTGTTTGTTTGGTTTTTTTTTTTTTTTTAAATTTTTTCCTTCCAGCTTCTTACAGACTGTGAGAGATTGAGATAAACTTTATGAATCGTTGGGTTTTATTGGAATTGTCTTTCCGTCTTTCTCTTTAAAATTGTGTACCTTTCTTTTTGCATCTTAAAATTTTGTTTTGCTTCTAATTTTATTGGGTTTGATTTTAAGTTTTTTGGAATGGGTATCTTCGGTTTCTTTATAGATTAAAATGGCTCTAACTTTTTGAATTCATGTGCCCGTCAGTTGTATTTTTTTTTTCTTTTGTCACATTCTCTTAGCAAAATAAATATATTTTCGCGGTTAGTTTGAGTTTTTCAGTAATGGGAAACCTCTGGTTTGGCTTTGGGTTAGAAACGGCGTTGGTTCAACCATAGCTTTGGGTATGTGTCGGAAGATTAAAGCCTTTGTATTAGGATATGTATTATGTGTTGTTTCACTATGCATATCGTTGCCTAGTCATTTCAAATGAGAGCTATTCTAAATTTGATGTCTTTAATTACAGGAATGGCTTTCGGCACTTGAAGTGGAGATATTTCTAATGCATGCAATATTCATTCCAAGGCATTCCATTAATATATAGTAATTTCTGACCTTTGTTTCCCTCAGTTTTTTTACTTGATTTTCTAATTATTTCCGCTACATTTTTCTTAGAAATATTAACGAACATGTGTAATGTATAGGTACACTATATATAAACTATAAACACAAAACATAGATAGACTATAAATATACTATAAACAAACACACAAAAGGCAGTTAGAATGACCTTTTCAATGTTCCTTCAAACCTGAGCACTACTGCACTACTTCCACACACCTGTTTTGAGAGAAACAGAGCATAGAAGAAACTGAGAAATAGAATATAAACTGAATATGCAGTTGCACCATTTATTTTTCTGTTTTTTATTAAGTTCTAAAGTCTTTAATCAACAAGATCTGAGAACTAATAAAAATAATAAACACTGCAGTAAAAGGAGGAAAAAAAAAAAGAACAGAAAATACTATACTGAAAACATAAAATAAATGGGAAAAGAAGAAATTACAAATAAAATTAAGAACTAAAATTTTTTTCTCAAAAAATCACCTGTAATGAAGAAGAATAATATGCAGAAGGAATAGGTTAGTAATTAAGTAACCCCCAAATCCTTTTAATGTTTTGTGTTTTCTGTTTTCACGCGCAGGACTGATATAATGGCGCAATTGAAGAGGATGGATTGACGTTGATCGAGTTAATGATAAATTCTCATTATCCAGGCAGATGAAATAACCGAAGGAATTTAAAGAGTTTTTTTATTTTTCTTATTGTTTTACTGTTTAGAAATAAATATACTCTTTGATCATTCAGTGTAAATCTTTTTCTTTCAATCTCGAGAATAGATGCTGTGTATCTGGATCATGACATTTTAATTTTGTTTTTAACCGAGATTAATTTTTTAATGAGTTATGTAACCGAAAATGATGATGTGAAATTATGATGGCTGATAGAGGAAAATTTTTAAGGTAACGGCAAATTGACAAATCCCGTTAACTTTAACCGAACACAACAACAAAACGTTAAACCAACAATTTTCTGTTAGATACATACTTTTTATATATAGAGAGATATATATACATGCAAATTAAACTCAAGATTTTCAACTTTTATAAAATTAATATTTAAATTCTAAAAAAAATCAAAATTAAGTATTTACATCAATCTCTTATTAAAAAAAAATGATAAAGTTTTCAACTAATTACAAATTTTTTAAAGTTTATATATTGATTTTGTAAAAACTAAAAATAAAAAATCTATGCATCAATTTGTAAAACGTAAAAATTTGGATATTGAGTTTGCTGCTAGAATTTTGTTTGTACTTTATAACAACAAATATAATTTCTCGTAACATTCTAGCCTTAATTTCATTTTGTTCTTGTTGGCCCAAAACTTGTGATGATCAATTGTCATGACATGATATTCTAATACTTAAAAGTATAGTATCCTAAAATTGTTGATCATATCAATTTTATCTATGGGACGAAAATAAGTGTTATAACCACAAAAAAAAATTCATAAAAATAAACTCATAAATTGATATGACTTCATATCATATGTTATATCTATTTTACAATAAAAGTAAATTTACAATCTAACGTACTATATTAAGCCACGTCAATTTATAAATTTATTTTTATGAAATTTCTTTACGATTAAAATATTTTTCTGGTACGTACCAAAGTCTTGTGCAAATAATATATAAATAAATACAATAAGATAATATCCTTACATATTGAAATAATAAAGAAAAGAAGGATCAAATGAGAGATGAAACGAGTTAATATCTAGTTTAGATTTAAGACTTAAAATGAGAGATGAAATGAGCTAATATTGAAAAATGCTATTTGTATTTAAAAAAGATTTACAAAAAATTTACTTCTCCATGTGCCAGCTATTGATATGCTGAAAGTTATGAAATTTGAATTTAGAAAACAAAAAACTAATAAATTGAGTCTTGTATGTAAACTTATAACTACATGCAGCATTACTATATAATATTTGATGATGAATGTCAGTTATGTAAAACTTACTCATTTACTTTCAAAATGATCATTTTGGCTTATGATTTTTACTAAATTTTTAATGTTCTATATATGATAAATAATATTTACAGTCATAGGTAGATTGCACAAATGTTGCTTACTTATTTTGATAAAAGTAAGTAAATATAAGACCCATCTGAAAAAATTAATTTTTTACTAGTGGACCTTACTCTTATTTAAAAAGAGTGTGCGATGCTTACACAACTTATAACTGTATCTAATATTACTCGAATGTTATATACAATCATATTTGCAAATAATAATGTGGATATAATTATATAATAATTCATTTTATAACATACTTCATCAAAATTATTAATTTCGTTTTTGAATTCTTAAATTCTTCATCTGATTTAAATTTTTGATTTTGTATATATATAACTTTCTTTTATTTTAATAGAGTTGCAAAAGAATTGTAAAAAAAAAAATAGTAAAAAAAAGTGACATTGTCCGTACCCCACAGTTTTCTTGATCGATCGTATATATGCATGGATTCGAAACTCACAAAATGAAAATGTTTCGTTGAATCATAAAATGCAAGAAGAAGGGCACAGTTCCATGAGCAGAAACATTTCAAATATCCATTATTTCCCCTTAATTAATAAAGAATTATTAATAAACCGATGTTAATGAGGCTTCTTCTTAGTTCTTACGGTTGGAAGCCCATTCCCAAAAATAGGCAGAATTTTAGGCGCAGACTAGTTGAGCAATAATCTCATCTATACACTTGTCTGAACTTCCACCCTCATTCACTGCCTCCTTTGCAAACTGTTTCCACTGCATGGCTTTCTTCTTAAACTCCCGCCCTCTTTCGCCGGCCTGCATGACTTCGCTGATACATCTCTCGATTTCTTCCCCACTAGCAAGACCTTTTTCGTCTACTTTTGGCTGAACTCCCACTTCCCAAACTTTCTCCAATAAATACGCATTCGTCATTTGGTCTAGAAACTGTGGCATTCCCACCATTGGCACTCCCAAGCTTACTCCTTCCACCGTCGAGTTCCATCCGCAATGTGTTACGAAGCATCCGATGGCTTGATGGGCCAGCACCTCCAGCTGCGGGCACCATGCCACCACCAATCCTTTCCCTGACGTCTCCTCCACAAATTTGTTGGGGAGATTGCTCTCTTCGGTTGCCTTCACCACCCACAAGAAGTTGCTGCTGGTTTGCCTCAGGGCGTGTGCCATTTCTGTCATTTGTGGAGCACTCAAAGCCGCAGCACTGCCAAATGAAACATACACCACTGAACCAGGTTCCTTTGAGTTTAGCCATTGCATGCATGTCTCGCTGATTGGCTTATAGAGATTGAAACCGTAATCTTTGTCATCTTCCAGCCTCTTGTCGAGGTAAACAGATGGCACTGTTGGTCCAATTGTTCTAACTTTAGAGTAGAGATTGGTCATCCACTTTAGAACCTACATCTTAGCCATATTTACCTTTGTCACCCTTTGTATGATTAAATGGTTGACAAGAATAATGATATTATATGCATGAAATTCCAAATATACAAATTTTGCATATGTATATTTTATAAAAAAGTGTGAAAACTCTCTTTTTTATTGTTGAAAAATAATCTCATATTACCTGTAAATAAGGTCTTGGGCATGTTTATAAGGAATGATCAATCATCTCTTGTAGAATTGGTTTTATGAGATGAGTTAGGCATATGAATTTCTTTATGGTATCAGAACATGCCACAGGAGAATGGGGCCCACACTACTTACCCCATGACAAGGACAAAAAAAAAAAAATACTAGTCTACACTTGAGAGATGGTGTTAAGGAATAATCACACATTGCCTATGAACAAAGTCTTGGGCATGTTTATAAGCAACGAGCAATCCTCTCTTATAGAAACGGTTTTATAAAATGAATTAGACCTATGAATTTCTTCAGGTGGGACCCACTTTTTTACAACAAAAAAACTTGCATAAGATTTGTGCATTTGGAATATCCCTAGCATTATTCTATTGAAAATGACCTGAGCAAGCATGTAAAACTTAGCAATGCAAACAGTTTAAATTTTGGGCAGAATCAAATTTTTGATAACTTTTCAAACTTGAGCTTGCAATTAAATCAGAGAAATTTTCTCTATTTTGTCGATATCCCCATGTACCAGTACCATACATTATATCCATTATAACACCTCTATCATACCCATAAAACATATAGCACTCATGTGAACATGCGCACACATTTTTTAAATGCAAACAAACACAGGATAGGGTTGGCCAGCAACACGGATTAATACTTGGTGTCATTATTTCCACTTCCACATATGAATCTCTAGTTAAGTTTACTTACTATGCTTGGGTCTTTGTTGAACTTGTGTCGTGCCAATCCACAAAAGTGATAGCAATATCATAAAGATTGATCAACCAAAGGAAAAAGAAATTGATAATAGAAACGAAGAAGAGATATAATGCCCTGAAAAAAAAAAAAAAAAAAACCTAAGCTCACCTCCTCTTCCAACTTACAGAATGAGTTAAACAGGATCCAATCGGCCTTCTCAATGTTGCTGAATTGGTTTAATATGTGTTTGATTAAGGGGGGAAAGCGTTCTGTCTCTGAACCAAAGATTGCAGAGTTTGGAAGTGCAGGCTGTCGCAATCCAGGCACTGAAAAGGCAGGCACCGATTGTGGTTTGCCACACATCTCCACGTACATGGGGTAGTAGCAGGCAATTGCAGCACATGATTGAGTGAAAAATGCGGCACTAGCAACACCCAGTTGCTTAGCTATGTTCAGAGCCCACGGTAAGTTAGCATCATAAACTAGTCCCTTCACACGGTACTCAGAATTCTCTAGCTTCTTGAAGAGTTCTCCTAAGCAACGCGCGCCAACAACTTCAAACTTCTCGAGGAACCCCATCAACGCTTCTGGTCCTGCCATCCCTCCTTCAGTGTTGTCATCATATATTGATTCTAGTGTAATTGACCCAGCTCGAGATTGCATGGACTTGACGGTAGAAAGTGTCGTGGATACCGTGATTTTGATCCCTTTCGAGGCCAAACGTTTAGAAAATTGGAGCATTGGATTTATATGGCCTTGTCCAGGAAACGGAAGAACCACAACGTGTGCACTGTAGCCTTTCTTTGCCTCCATTTGTTTTCAACACTTTCAGGTTCTTTTCCTTGCCTTTGTTTCCTAAGCTGCTTAAGATTGTCAAGACAACGATTAATGAACAGGAAGGAAGGGATTAAAAAAAATAAAAAATGCTGTTTTTTAGCGTTTCTTATGGTTTCGATTGATCTTCTATAAGATTCCAGATATTCGGGCCGGCGATTGTCTGTCAGTAAAAGAGAGAAAAACGGATCCTTATTCGACTCCGACAATACCGAGTCCTAAGAGAATAATCTGAACTTTGTTTTCCTTTTATTTACTGCAATCTTCTCCGAAAATAGAAGCTATATCCGATTAATTACTGCAATCTTCTCCGATTCTGTAATCTGGTCCGAACATTAATGTATGATTAACTTACAAAAACGACCAATACATTGGACCCAGGATTCCCTTACAATAATTTATGAGAAAAGGAGGAATTATGAGTTCTAGATCTAGAACCATAATTTATGGCTTTTAAATTTTGTTGGGATCAAGGTTTTAATTTTGAAGAAAGATTCTAGACTTTTTAAGAATTTTTTAGGGTAGGATCGATAGCTATTTCAATTTTTTTTTTTTTAAATTTATGATAATTTTTCTAAAAAATGGTTCGTTATTGGACTAGCCATTCTAAGTCAAAATAATAATATAATATTATATATTTTAATATTTTTTTTTATATTTTATAAATACACTCCTTATATTAATTAATAATTTAATTTTTATTGTCCAAAAAAATTATTTAACACAAAAAAGAAATGAAGAAAAAAGTAGAAAAAATAAAGAAAAAGATAAAAGAAATGATGAGAAAAGGAAAACTTTTTAATAAAATATTATTTTAGTTGATGAATAGTTGGTGAATAGTAATTCACCAAATATGACTTTTGTTTTTCATTAATTATTGTAGCTCATAACTTGAGCTGAAATGATTTGGCTAGTCCAATAAATCTGATTTTGAAAACATTTTGGCAAAATTTAAACTTGACTAATATTTAGTTACTCCAGTACTAGTACTCATAGAGGCTTGCCTCTATCATACTTGGAGAATCCAAAGAGGCCCACTCCATTGATTCACACGACTGTATAAATGAAAATGAGTTGCACAACAAGTAGGTATTTTATGCATAATATTATATATATTAAATCACAGTCTTATTTTATCAGTATTTTCTTTTTTAATTTAAATTTCAAATTTTAAAATTTGCACCATTTTCAAAAATTGACAAATAAACACGTATGATTATGTAAGTAAAATTGTAAGTATAAATAACGTTTTCCAATGAAAACATTCCTCCACTAGTGGATATCTAATAAATGTACTTAAAAAAAAAAAAAAAACTTACGAAAAAACTTATTTATCCACATATCAATTAATATCAATAATTGATATGTTGGAAGTCAAGAAATTTGAAATTTGAAATTTAAATTTCAAAAGAAAACTAATAGAATGAATCTTGTAAGTAAAAATGTAAGTACATGTAGCATTTTTTTTTTCTAATTGTAATTCATAGATTTGTTTTTTTCTTAATCTTTGCTACTCATCATTTTACACACCACACATCACACTTATTTGTATTTTATTTTATTTTTTTATTTTAATTTATTTTATTACTGTTAAATTAATTGAGTATTTTATTCATCATCCATGTATCACATATTTTCTAAGGAAAAAAATCAAAAAAATCAAAAAAATTGTGTGATGTATAATGTAAAGATGATGAGTGTACTGTTTCTTTTTGCTTTTATACGAAGGCTTAAATTGATTGGAAAATCCATTTAACCATTCAGACCCCGATTGGATACAGAAATACTCTCAATTCATCTCATCTCATCATTATAATTTTTCTAAATTCTCATACAAAATATAATAAACAATTCAATTTTTTCAAATCTCAAAATAATAATAATAATAATATTAAAAAATAATATTCTAATAATATTTTATTCAACTCATCTAAAATCATTTCATTTCATCTCATCTCACTGTCAAAACCAACACAATCATTTCGACTTTGCAATAATGTGATTACCGTACCTGTGCCTTGTAGCACTGCATGCGTTTCCTAGTCCATAGCAGTTTAACCATTTCTCTGTTGACTCATCTGGTAAAATGCTCAAGCAGACACTGCTTAAGGGGAAGATTTGGCATAGTTTCGATTCAAGATCGATAGAATATTATGAGATGAGAAGTTGTAGGGAATGGTTTATACAATGAAAAATGATATTTATAGTCATAGAATACGTAAGCTTTGCAGACTTTTTTTGAAAAAAATAAGTAAATATGAGATTAAGAAATTAATTTTTTGATAGGAGATCTCACTATTTTTTAAAAAGAGTGACGTTTTCACAACTCACGATTATATTTAACATTATTCTTATATAATACAATAAATAAAAGTAACAATGGTTAGAATATAATTTTAGAAAATTCCGATTAACTTAATTCTTTAAAACAAGAAAAAATTTAACATACTATAAGAGCAGAGTATTCTAAATTTAAATTTCGACTCTATACCTTATACAATCATAAGATAAAACACAGTGACGAATAGATTGAATTTAGGATAGATAGATATTTATGTAGCAATTTAAATTTTGACACCATTTATCAACTTTTAACTCACATTGTATCTAATATTATATCAATTTAATGGAACCTTATATCATTTAATAACACATCATTGGACTTATGAATTGAATGCTTTTCATACATGCTAGCTTGTGCAGATCAGATCCAATTAGGTCCATAGAAATAACTGAGACGATGCCAAGAAATAGAGGATAAGATTCACAAAAAAATTGAAAACTAAACTCACCAGCTCTCATGGGTTGAAATTTGAAAAGGAACCCAATCTGCCTTATCAATGTTGCTGATCATAGGAGGAGGATAGCAACCTTTATCTGAACCAAGTGATCGTAATTGAATGACACCTTTTCGGGAATTTATTCGTCTTGACAAACTTGGCATTCCTTATATTAGACGTTAATGGTTTTGGAGACTTTTGTTGGGTGTTGGGTTTGGTTGGAGTTTTTTGGCACCCGAGTATTTTTGGCTCTTTTGTTTTTATTGTTAGGTGTTCTTTGATTTTTTTTTATATGGTATTCATCCGCCATAGGTGAAGGTTATTGAATAAAACTGAGAAGGGATCACTCTTGGACATGTAATCTCGTCTCTTTAAAAAATTAAAATTTAAAAAAATATATATATATATAAAAGAAAAAAGAAAAAAAGAGAGAGACCCCAAGTGATGGCAAGTTTGGAAGTCTTGGCATTGAAAAAGCAGGCACAGCCAGTTGGAACTTGGAACCTTTCATAAACTACAGCAGAAAGCAGCAATAATAAATATTACAGGCCTCGGCCATTTGAATGTAGTTTCGTGTATTAACTCTTGGATTTATTCCCCACGCATTCACTTATGATCTTTATGCTTCAAGTATAATAAATCTGTTATCTATATTTGTATTTATTTGGCTTCTAAAATCCGCTTGCTGCTGCACCCACTTGCCGTCCAAGCCAACTCTCCTGATCCCTCACTCTCGCACCCAGATACGCATAGAAATTGGTGCCTTGATGATCCCTTTTTAGGCTTTAAACGAGCCTAGATATTATGCCTTATGATGCTATATATATTTACATTTGTTTGGTCGAAGAAAATGATTTTCATTGTATTAAAAAGGATGGACTTGAAAATTAACCAGTTCATTCGTAGTCACTGGGTTAAAAAGCTGAAAGATGTTTGCTGACTTGATTCCAAACCTGTGTAATGACACACAAAACACAATACTAAACGAATATTCGGATTTTTAGCAATTCTTTTTTACTCGTTTTAGGGATTGTTATGGTCCTACAATAAGTAATAGAGAAATGTTTTAGCAACAACGAGATCTCATAAAAATAATCTCACAAATTGATGTTTTGTGGCTGTAGCACTTCTCTAAGTAATATACCGGCTTCTGGTCCATTAAATTAGTTCTTATCAATCAGGCCAACTTTCTCAAGGATGCTATTGAACTATATGTGAAAAAAGGGTTAGAGTTTATATCATTTTCATTAAATACTTTTGCACCAGCACAATGCAGGTGTAGCAAGAAAGGCATGCAGTTGCTTCCATGGCACCTGCAATTTCAGGATATTAACATTTTGGAATCCGAGTATCATGGTCATCAGATCTGTATGCGAATAACTATATTTAGATAGATGAGTTGTTGGATGAAGGCGACGCCATCACAGAGAGAACTTCTGTCACAGAAGCCATAACACTCAAAGCTGCTTTGAGAACATCCTGTGAACATCCTGGCTTTACAATGGTTCGTACCTGGGAAGAAAAAAATAATTCAATAAGCGAATTCACAGATGAAGAAAATTGCAAGCAAAAAAATAAGGATATTCATTTGAACCACAAGATATTGATCGGCAAAAGTGCAAATTAGAGAAGGGATAGGCTATGGAATGGGCATGTAATGACCTAAGGAAAGCTCTACCTACATATGAGCTTATAATCCAAAAGGACTACTTGACGTTACAGTTGGAACTCATTGAAACCGTAATAAAACCCAGTTCTATCTAGTAAGGAACTAATGTGAGACTTGACACTCAATGCACATTTGTCTTGCTCATTCTTTTTTCTTTCTTGGCCGAAATTTATCTTGCTCATTCACTCCTATAATTCTTCACCCATCCAATGTGGGACTTGGCAGGGTGTTAAATGGAATGAGGCTTAGACCAGATCCACCATAGGCTACGCTCATTGGTTCTCGAGTCTTTCTATAAAGTTTCAGTGTCCTACAAAAATAGAAGCCAGTTTTGTTTTATTTATGGTTGCACAACTTCAACTTGTTAGGGGTGTGTTGATGCAGTTTCAGAATTTCTGTTGTCGCCAAAGTTCAAGTTGCGATATTTCCTATATAAGAAGTTTTGAGACCAATCATAACTAGGGAAAGTAGTGGTCATTGTATATGGATGTGATTCTTTCAATTGAATGAAGAAAAAAGAAAAGGAAAATATTTTCAGCTATTACGGTGTCAGTTTGCGTGACATAAGCCTAATATGTGATGCATAGAAGGTATAAGTTATAACAAGTCTGTGATGTGACCCCAAATTATCAAATTACTGATAAATTGAGAATAAATGGAATATAGGTTATATTAAATCAGGAATTATTGCATTGCATGAGAATGTAAGATTGCGATGAGAAAACAGTAGCCATCACATTTGAACATCCCACAGGAATAAATCCATCAGCAGGAAGTGATGGATTACAAAACCTTGAAACTGAGTCTTTATCTGTGTTTCTTCTTTTTCACAGCAAGGTTCATAGCACACATTTGAGTAAAACTAAAATATTGAGATAATAGAATTGTAAGCACCTTATCAAGGTATTCCTGCAATTTCTTGATGCGGCCCATGTAATCCTGATCTTCAACGCATAGAGTTACAGCCTTAGAATCAGCACCAGGACCATCAAACTGAAGGGGTCCTGGATTTCTGTAAACGTCATCCAACAAAAATTTTGCTGCATTGTGCCTCAACAGACTACAACCAAAATTATCCACCAGTTCAGAACCAGAATAACAATAAGATCTCATGAAGCAAAACTCAATGCTTTATTCAAGCAAAGTTGTGGGGGCCAAAATTGAGAAGAGAGAGATAGAGAAAGAGAGAGAAACAATTGCCCCATCCAAAAATGTAAAATAAAATAACTCAATTCAAAGCTAGTCACAGTTTCTTCTATATTTTCTATTCTGTTCTTCGCTTCCTTTATCCTAAATCACAACACCATAGGTCCATATCATTGAGGCAACTCACATGCAATCGCTGGGAGACTTACTCATATGCTTTTCCCCTCAAGTCCACGGTAGCTGGGTGAATGGCAGGTTTTCCTATTGCCCCTGGATTTTGAGACCAATGCTTCACAGTCATCATTGCCTAATGTTCATCAAATACAATCAATGGAGTCAACATTCTCCACAACTGCAAGCATTATCAATGAATGAAAATCTCTGGACAATACTTTGAAAAATAAGACATTAAAAAAGTTGTAAAATCAATATTTTCCAGGTTTTATGGAGGAGAAAGGCTATAAAAATATTAAAATAAAGAAACCCCTACGGTTATCGGAGCAGCACCACATCGCCAATTCTTCACAGGATGCTTCAGGTTAGTTACAGTTGCCATGTAACCATTCAAACCAGCTGCTAAAATATGACAGCAGATATGCCCAAGAACCTGCACGAACATTGTCTCAGTATTAACACGAGAATATTAGTAGCAAAAAAAGGATGAGGAAACAAAGCAAAGCCTAGTGTTTACATACATAGGCATAGTCACAGTCAAAATTTGACACTAAGGATCCTCGAGCCTGATAGCCGAAGAAGTGGCAGATAGCATTAAATTTCTTCCCCTTGTATGTGCCTTCTTTCTGTTTAGAACACGAAAGGTATCAGAAGCTAAGGCTCTTGTTGCATTAAAGATAACTAAACGTACTTATTTAACTGTGAAACCAATTCTTAGTAGGTTATAATTTCTTATCCGAAAAGCAATTAGCTTCTAGCCAAGAATCATAATTAAAACTCATTGAAAAAAAAAACAAGAGGCAAGCATAGTATAAAAGTTGAACAAGAACAAGAAGTCCAAGGCATATTTTATGATTACACGAAGTAGACTTCAGTAAGGATTAAAATTATGAGGAATAACAGCAAAATGTCATACTAGAGTAAAAGAAAAGAGACAAGAAAGCAGCAAAAAACTAATGCACTCAATTGAATTTTGGATTTTGTGGGGAGTGGTTGGGCCAACTGGATTCTAAAACCTTGCCCTAAAGATTTTTTTATCAGTTATCCTTGCCCTAAAGAAATAAAAATAACTTTCCTCTTTACAAGTGATTAGAATTTCCTTTAATGTTAAGTAGATATTGATGTACCAAAAAAGAAAAAGAACACAGGGAACATCATCTGAGATTTCCCACCCAGAAAAACATTATGAGAAAAAGAGAAACAAATCCCATTACCATCATCTTTAGAAAAAATCATGAAAAAACTACGAAAAAAGGAAACAGCGTAAGAAGAAGAACTGTGTACCAGACGCTTGTTCATTTCAGTCTCCACAAGATGTGCAAAAAGTTTCTCTGTCTCAATCTGTAAAATGAAGTAGTATCATATAGATCTCAAAGCTTAATGTTTCTTTTCATAATGGAAAGATCTAAAGGCCATTACCTGGGATAATTGTGCAGAGTCATCTGACTCAGGGTAAAGGAGCAGCTGTAACATTCAAAATCTCAATTATATGGGCCTTATAATACATAAAGTTAGATTAAAAGGAATGTGTCTTTGGAGGGGAGAAGTCTATGGAAAATTGGAACCTGTTTCTTAATAAAGAGTGGCAAAAATTCAAACAAAGCAGATGCCCAAGGTGAAAGTTGAGAATAAATGTTATCAGCAGAAACACCTTGCCTGAGCAAAACATGAATTTCCTGAGGCACAAAATGTAAATATTAGAGCATTAATGCGCATTAATTACTCATTAATATCACATGAAAATACAAAAAGAAATATAAAAGCAACCACAACAGTGGTTCTTTCAAAGGAATTGTTATTAAAGTGCCTAAGTTACCTTCAAAAGTGCATAAACTTCAGGAATGCTTTCTATAAGTCCTTCTGGTAGTAAGATAACTCCATGGTACTTGTCTGGTATATATAGACTAGATCAGATAATAACGATGGTAATTATCAACAACAAGGGCATAAAAAAAACCTTAAACTATTTGATACCTTGTCCTGCTCTCGCTTGGACTGCATCACAAATTTGCTTTGTGATATCGAAAAGTGTAAGTTTTGATGCAGCCACCTCCTCCCCAAGAATTACCTGCAAAAGAGTGTATCAGATTACACGTAGAAAAGAGATCGATAAAAATGTCTAAAGCTATGTTGAAAAGTCCATAGTTGGAACATCAACTTAAATAATATAATATAAAAAATACTAACCATGTTTGGATGGGACTGGAGGGTGCACTCCAGTGCAACATGCGATGCCTTCCGACCCATGAGTCGAATAAAATAATAATACTGGAACAGAAAATAAGTTAAGTAGCCTTGTCAATTGAACAAGATAAAAAAAAAAGATACCAAAGATTTATAACCAAGAAGAAGAGGACTATGGAACAGCAATGTCAACAATCATAGACTGAAAATATCATCTGTTTCACATGGAATCAAATTATGGGAATTAATCCATTACCTTCTCTGCGGAGAGTGCATCAGTGCAAACATTACTGATGAGCTGGGAATTGACCTGAAAAGAGCATTTAATTCTCAACATCAAGATTCTTCCATTACAAATGATCTCATGACATGATTTAGTAGCCAAGTGTATAGTAGTGAATGGTACCCAGATGTTGGCAAAACAAAAACATTGATATGCTAATTTTATTAACATGAACCAAGTTGACATGCATGTGCGCACACACACCATGTCCCAGCCACTAGTTGCATGTGATCAACATAATAAGAACCAAAACCAAAAAGAAAAGATAATAGGCTAGAGATCTTCTGTGTATCAAATTTTCATGCACAATTTATCTAGACTGCTGACACATAAGGGAAAAGGGGGACTTCCTCCAAGAACATAGGAGTAATTTCTTGAGCGTACAAGTACACAATCAGCATCATTCAGCAGATACCTTAGTTATTGTGTCAAAACCAACATTAGTTTCGACAAACTGGTTTTTAAGATCTCCATTCAGAGTAACAGGAACGCCAACCACCTGTAAAATCCAAAAGATTTAAAATTATAGACTGCAGTAGCTCAAAATTATAGTTAAGTAACTTTACACAAGATGCACAATAGAATCACAACACAAGCTTAAGAAAATTCAATTATCTTTAGAAAACCACCTATAAATACAACTGAAGGATTTCATAATTCTATCGTAGAAAATTTACATGCAGAATACCTTTGTTGCGCATTTTACTTCAGCAAATGTTTCTGCAAGCTGAGCAGCATCTGTGTTTGATGTAACCCCTTCAAAAACACCAGATGTCATGTTCAATAATTTCAAATTAAAAATATATGCCTGCCAACTTTAACCCCACCATGTCCATTGTACCTCCAACAATAACAAGGCCATCCAATTTCAAATCTTTGCAAGAAATTAGGGCAGCATTAACTTGCTCGGTTGTTCTAATTTGATCTTTTGTCCGTCCCAGCAAATCATAACCACCTAGTGAAGCACAACCAAATCAAATAGTTCTAAAGCTTTAATGCATGATAGTTTAATATTGCTACATGAAAATTTCCTAATATGACCACCTACCTTGATTTTTGTAGGTTGAAAGAACTTCATCTGTTATCTCGAGAGTTTTCTTTGCAAATAAACCTTCTGAACCACCTGTTTGCAGTTGAAAAGGAATTGGCTGAAGTAAATAACATATTTGGCTGTGAAGTCAAACACCATCCTTTCATATGCCAACCAAAATGACAAAGAAACATCTTACAGAATGCAGCTTTCTGAGACAGCTTTTTAGTATGAAGCACTTGCACGACCAAACATATAAAAAATTCATAGAGAATGAACAAAAATGAAGTATATCGAGCCTGATTAAATTATCTGTTGATATATGTGTATGTGTGTGCGTATATCAAATACACGTCTAGGTATGTATATGTATGTTTATAAAATACATATATCGACAAATTGGAAACTGTAACGCCCCAATGGAAGGCCCAAACCACATGGTCTATACTTCAAAAGGACTAATCAATGATACAACTAAAGCCCCATTGGAACTTTATAAAGAGAAAAACTTCTCCTTCTCAAGTAATGTAGAATCCTATATACCACCTACCCTTAGCCTTATTATATGGGGTATTACAATCTATCCCCCTTAAATTCCTGACATCCTCGTCGGGCCAATCCGTCGTAGGTGGCACGGCTCAAGTCCCACATTTCTAGTTGAGATAGGCTCTGATACCATTTGTAACTCCCCAATGGAAGGCCCAAGCCACATAATTTATACTCCAAAAGGACTAGTCAATAATACAATTAGAGTCTCATTAAAACCTTATAAAGAGCAATAATTTCTCCTTCCCAAGCAATATAGGATCTCATACACTACCTACCCTTAGTCTTATCTTATGGGGTATCACAAAAACACATATAAAAACTCATATAACAAAAGAAATAGATAGTGAAACCTTAATAGAAAACTCTGCTTACCAAGAAATCCAAGTAAGGTACTCTTGGGGTTGTGGATTTTAAGAGCATTGTGAAGACCCCATATGACATTATGTCCTCCGGGAGATTGCCTCCCACAAAAGACTACTCCCACCCTATTAGAAGACAATGCATTTGACAGTTAAGATGTAATTGTAATATAAGAAACTATACAACTGAGATGACTTTGAAATGATCGTCAGATGGACCTAATAGTCGGGTGCTCGGTTATAATCTGAGCATCTGGAACTTTTGCAGTTGCCCTGAGAAAGTGAGCAATTGGCTGACCATAAGTGTGGGGAAAACATCGGCTTATGCATTGGAAGTCATTGGGGTCAGCCGCGGTAGTTGCATCGCCGAATTCAACCCTGACAGTAGTTCCCTGTACAACGGCAATGCATGATTACATCAGCAATATTTTCCACCCCGTTTATGAGCCATGCCCAAGCGACAACATGTACGTTTATTTTAAAGAAAAAAAAGTCTTAATTGCGTGAATAAATATTAACTGAGTAGCAAGCAACAAGATGTTTTTTTATTTCTTAAAAACTCCTCTTTTGCATCAAAATATCAAAAGAGGATATCATGAATAAATACAAACATATTAACAAGCAAACAATACGGAACCAAAACAGAGTGGCAGTTAACAACAATATATCCAATAGAGCAGTTCCATCGGTTCTTTGAAACGATAGCCTATCTAGACAGCAATCAGAACACAGGTTTTGTCGAACACGATGAGGAAGACACATAGAACAAACAAATTATTTCAAATTCACTCACCAAGATTTGCGAAAAATCAATCGGAGATAACGCAAGCAAAATTTAAAAAAAAAAAAAAAAAAAAAAGTCAAAAGTGAAGAGGTATTAATAGGGGGAAGCGAAGCGAGGAGACCTGGAGACAAGGAGGGAGTTGGGGTTGGTAGAGAGACCGGAGTTTTTGAAGTTCGGAGATTTCTCTTGGAATGCCGTAGTCGGAATCCATGGAGAAACGCTCAGGGGGCTGTGTTGTTGGAGTAGGAGTTGTTGCTAAAACAGAAGCGACACAGTACTGAAAGTGGTTTTGGTGAGGTTGGTAGGTGCTTCGAAGAAGACCGTTTTTATAGGGACACGGTGTAAAGGTCATTGGGACGATACAACTAACTGTTTGACTTTTCTGTCTTTTTTTTTTTTTTGAGTTCCAATTTAATATGAGTTTATATCATATAATTAATAATCATATAAAAATTTATTAAATATTTTAGTAAGATCAGAATTTTAGGCCTCATTTGATTACACGAGATGAGATGAAAATTAATTATAAAATTATTTTTATTATAAAATAATTTTAACATATTATATAAAATTATGTAAGTCTGTAAATTTATTTTTATGAAATTTTTTTTATAATTATAGAACTTGTCTAATTCAAATTCCATTTGAATTTCTCCAAATGAAAAAAATACTTCAAAAGTACCATCTCCTGCCGTTTTTGTAATCACTCAAATAAAATTTTTAATATATATTTTATTTACTTAAATTTAATTATCCGAAGCAAATTAAAGTTAAGAGGAGAAGAATGGTGTGGAGGATAATTGAGCTGATTGATTACTATTTATTTCATATTATTATTTTTTGAAAAAAATTTATTCATCATTTCAACTTCCATCATCTCATTATCTCATGATATAGTATTAAATGATAGATTTATAAATAAAATATAATAAATAATCTCTAATCATCTAATGATACGTCATAAAATAATAAAAATTTAAATAATAAATAGCATTACTCAATTATAATGAAAAGATCCCAATGAACAAAGAGATAAAGCCATAAAGGTGTAAAACATTTATTATTTAAATCTGACCTCTTGTTCTACATTTTAATGGAGTTGGTTGAACATTCAACGGCTGATAAACCTGTTGAAATAAACCATTGAAAGGTTGAAAAATAGAATTACTTTCCATTACAGAATATTCAAGAGTTTCTAGAAAATAGCACTTTTCTTTCTTTATTCAAACACGTTGAAATAAATATTCAAACTTGTTGTATTAACGTAAGAGTAATTTTATTCGTTTTTTTTTTCAAATTTAATCACTGTTGAAATGATGTGATATATATATATTTATATTAATTTAATCATCCAAAAATCGTAATAGCAATTATAAGAAAGATGAAAAGTTCACTCACCGGTGGGGAAGATTCGAAGGGACGTAGTTTTTTACTATTCCTATTCCTAAAGCACATTGTTCTTTGTAAATTCAATCTAAGACCACCGACTTATTAACAAACTGATTGACCTGACTCTCTAAACCTTACAAACACTTCACGTATCCCTCACCAAACGTTCCACCTTCAACTTTGGAGTACAAGTCGTAGATCCTGTATGGACAATGCTACTTATCCCACTAACTCCTCCTGTTTTCTCCTCCCGTTTGACATGGCTGCTAGATGTTGCACAGCTTTTAATTTTTTTTAAGCGCACGATGCTTCCCAACCCCTCAACTTGGTCTTCTTCTCTTCCCGTAAACACTTCATTTAATTTTTTTTTACCCCCCCATGCTTCGTTTCCTTCTCCTCTGTTTTCCAGTCCCACGAGTTCAAACCCCCCAACTCCATCCAATTCGCCGTCCCCAGAGTTCGAGCTCCAGGAGTTCATCTCCTTCTCCTCCATCTCCAACAAAATCTCCAAAATAATTTCTTTTTTCTTTTTTTTACATCAATTTCTCCTGCACCCACCGGCCGATCTCTACATTTTTTTTTGGTTCTTCCTGCTTCTTTACTGCAATTCTTGCCACCCATTTAAATAATAAATATTTTAACCATTATCCTCATTTTATCTATTGTTCAATTTATTAAGAAATGCCCACAATTGTTATTCCTGTTACCTAAAGCTAAATGCTTTACACTATCGCATAAAGACTAAATTGGGATTGATAAACAAGGTTCTCAGTACCCATTTCATCAAACATGGTAGCTTTGATTCTCTTTGCCATTGAAGTGCTTATGCACTTCAAATCATATAATTTCAATGAATCAGGTGTATAAATCTTTTTTAGAAAAAAAAAAATATACCTTGGAGCTTTCATCGGAGATGGAGGAGAATGAGACAAGCTTGGGGGCGAAGTTGATGGGTGATGGGGTTGGGGAGAAGGAGACAATGGGGCTGGGGGGCTCAAACTCGTGGGGCTGGAAACTGAGGAGAATGGAATTGGAAAGCAACATGGGATTAAAAAAATAAAAAACTGTGCAACGTGTAACGGTCAAGTCAATAGGGAAGAAAAAACAGGATAAATGAGTTGGATGAGTAGCATTATCCATCCTGTATTATATAATTCTTTTTTTATAGGGTGTAGAGTATGGGGTGAATAGTGACATGATGAAAAGAATTATTCATATATATATATACACAACAATTCATAAAGAAATGAATAAAAGAATATACAAATAAATTTGGCTCCCATTATTGATGAGATTATTTTTCAGTAAACTTCCATGTTTGTTACTGCTTTTATTTTACATGATTAATGGTTCATCTTAAATTTTACAAAAACTCTACTCAGCCTCCGGTCTGCCTATCGCACAACACACACTTGATGTGGCGAACCGGGTTCGTCGCCCCCACCCCTCACTCTCCCTCTCTGCAAAGAAACTCTTCTCCCTCACCCAAATGAAGCCCCAAGCCGAGCACCCCTCACTCTCCCTTGTCTGCGAAGCCCGAAGCCACCCACCCTCACTCTCTCTTCTTTGTGCAGCCCCCCCACCTTCACTCTCCCTTCTTTGCAAAGCCTCCCCACACTCACAATCCCTTTTTTGTGAACTCCCCCCCCCCCCCC
>QEOT01006691.1:74589-126110 GCA_003123785.1 Pterocarya stenoptera
CTCTCTCTCTCTCTCCCCCTGAGCCCTATATGGATCCCGTGCTAACTCAGATTTGATTAAATTTTTTTTACTGTATTTGGTTTAATTTTGTTGCTCTTTGTTAACGTGATGGTTGTAATTATATGTAAATATAGTGAATTGCAATATAGTAAAGAAATGTACTGTATGCGTGATGGTAGAAATGGATAAAGAAAATTCTGTATTTCATAAAGTCAATGACAGGGATGATTCGAGGCACCTTTAAGCTCCATATACGTCCAAAAGGATTTGACAATTTTCAGAATGATTCCCCTTTCTTTTTTCCCCACCAAGTACTCGTGTCCCCCTTCCTAGCCTCTTGCATAAAAGACTAAAAAGACCCTCTAACTTCATACCAAAACGCATAGTTCAATACAAATAAAACTACATATGAAAACTATAAAATGTGCCATTTAAAGGTAAAACAGATGACTCTAAACGACAAGACCCCCAAGCGACCTCAATTATTCCTCTTTTCCAAACTATGTCATTTCTCCACAGTAAATCCCTTTCACTTACACGCTGCCACTGCACTTCTCATTCATGAACTTTCTTTTTCCATGCTCAGCCAAAGTGCCAAGATCCCATCTTTCTGCCATTTCTCATCGTCAACCTCTTGAACACCTTGACAATTTCCTTTCCTTACAAGACCTTGCCCACAAGGTGTGGGTATAGGTTCTGCAATTTTCACAAAGTTTCCTAGCTATTTTTCTTCGATGGCACTCCGATCCACTTCACCAAGACCTCTATCATCGATATGTTTCCCTGCCTCCTGATACAGTGGTCCAGCACCACCTCGGGTTCACGTAAGATTTTTTCCCTGTCGTTAGTGGGTGGCAGTGAGGGTAGAGGCATGATTTATTCTTCTAATTTCTTTTTAAAGTAAGAGATATGGAAACGGGGTGAATCTTCAACGTGGAGGGTAGATCAAGTTGGTAGGCCACGAATTCAAGCCTCTAGACCATCCTGAAGGGGCTGTAGAATTGAGGCGATAGCTTCACGTTCCTGCGCATGGCTACCGTTTTTTGACGGTACGGCTGGAGTCTAAGGTAGACCCAATCTCCCTTTTTGAACTCCCTCTCAATTTTGTGACGATCTGCAAATGTGTTCATACGGTTTTGAGCCACCTTGAGATTTTCTTTCAAAAGTTGTAATAATGTGTTCTATTTCTGAGTATCTAATCCACTGAGTTGTTATTGGAAGTCCCTGGACCATAGGTTAGCAACCCAGGAGGTGGATATCCATAGAGTGCCTCGAATGGAGTCAATTTCGTGGTTGTATGGTAGGAGTTGTTGTACCACCATTCCTCTAGGGATAACCACTACTTCCAAGTTTTGGGTTTTTCACTGACATAGCACCTTAGGTACCCTTCCAAACTTTTATTAAGTGTCTCAGTCTGCCCATCGCTTTGTGGGTGATAGGCAAAACTGTAGTTGAGTGTGATGCCTTGTAGTGAAAATAAGCTCTTCCAAAATGAACTTAGGAATACTAGATCCCAATTCGAGACAATGGTTCTAGGGAAACCATGTAGCTTAAACACCGACTGTAAGAACTCTTGGGCTACTTCATGGGCTGTGTAGGGATGAACCAAAGCAATAAAATTGCCGTATTTTGTAAATCTATCCACAACTACATAGATGATAGAGTAACATTTTGAACTAGGCAGACCCTCTATGAAGTCCATAGAGATGTCCTGACATGCTTGCTGTGATATTGGTTGTAGTAGTCCTGCTGGTGGCAGGGTCTCATATTTATTGGCGTGGCAGGCGTCGCACTCCCTTACCCACCTCTTTATGTCCTTCTTCATTCTCTTCCAGATTAAGGTTATGTTTGGGGGCAAAGATGAGAAATCTATTCTCTATCTTATCCCATTTTATCATTACATCTTTTTCAAATCTCCATATAAAATATAATAAACAATTCAATTTTTTTCAAATTCTAATTCAATTTTTTCAAATCCCAAAACAATAATAATATTAAAAAATAATATTTTAAACTTTCATCTTAACACTATTCACAAAATTTTTAAAAATTCTCATCTTATCTCAACATCCAAACCTAATCTAAATCTCTTTTTGCCTTCTGGTAGGTTTTAAGGTATCCCGAGTGTCCAACCATAGGGTCAGAATGTATAAACTGAAGGACCTTCTTTATGAAATATGAATTTGGCAACACCAGAAATCTACCCTTCTTGAGGAGTAACCCTTGCTACATTTTGACCCCCCCCTTTTGGAGCCTTAGAAATTTTTTTTTCCACCTTTTGTATCAGCTCAATAAACTCAAGTGAGACTTTGTCACTCCCCTTAAGTTCCTCCACCCATTCTGGACTCTGGAATGTGATTAAGACCAGCACGCCTTCTACTCCTCACATTTTTCTTGATAGAGCGTCAACCACTCTATTTTTCATTCCCTTCTTATATTCGATTGTAAACTCATACCCCATTAGCTTGGTTAACCAACGTTGTTGTGCCTCACAGTTCCAATCCTTTTCTCCAATAAAAACTTTAAAACTTGTCGGTCTGTTTTTATCATAAACGACTGGTCCAAAAGGTATGGTCTCCTTTTTTGTACTGTCGTTACTAGAGTAAGTAGCTCCCTTTCATACGTGAATAGTAATAGGGCCTTCCCTTTTAGCATCTTACTCATAAAAGCTATAGGCTGTCCCAACTGTATAAGGACAGACCTCATCCCCGTTCCACTTGCATCGCATTCAATCACAAAGGGGTATGTAAAATCTGGAAGTCTTGTCACCAGTGGCTTAGTAGCCTCCTTAAGTATTTTGAAAGCTTGATCTGCCTCAACACTCCACTTGAAGGCATTCTTTCTCGGGAGATTAGTTAGTGGGGCAGCAGGTAAACCATAATTTTTTATGAATTTCCAGTAATACCTGGTCAACCCCAAGAATCCCCTCAAGGCATTGGAATTCTTGGGCATAGGCCAATCAATCATTGACTTATTTTTGTTGGATCCGCCTTGACTCCTTGGGCAGAAATGATGTGCCCGAGGAAGTCCACTTCCAGCACCGCAAATCTGCACTTAGACAGCTTAACAAAGAGTTTATTGACCTACAGTAACTCCAACATAAGTTTGAGATGGCCCAAGTGTTCTACCCAATTTTTATTATATATCAAGATGTCATAAAAAAAAACCACACACATCTCCTTAACAATGGTCTAAAAACCTCATTGATTAGGCCTTAGAAAATAGATGGGGCATTAGTGAGCCCAAAGGGCATCACTAAAAACTCATATTACCTCTCATAAGTACAAAATGCCATTTTTTCAATGTCTTCTTCTACCACCCTAATCTGATGGTAACCCGACCTGAGATCTAGTTTAAAGAAAAACTCAACCCCATGTAGCTCATCTAACAACTCGTCTATCACGAGAATTGGGAATTTTTCCTTGGCAATTCCCTGGTTCAAGACCCGATAATCCACACATAACCTCCAGCTTCCATCTGCCTTGAGTACTAACAACACCGGGGACGAGAAGGGACTGGAGCTAGGTCTAACAACCCCATTGTTTAACAACTCAGCTACTATTTTTTTATCTCAGATTTCTGGTAGTAGGGGTATCGGTATGGTCTAGTGGAAATTGGTTGCACTCCCTCTTTAAGTACAATTTTATGGTCTTGGAGCCTAGATGGGAGCAGCCCCTTCGATCCCTAAAAAATCCTCTAAAATCATTTTATAATTTCTTCAACTCTACATTGTTCACTTCTGACCCCTGCCCACTTCCCTCTTCTTGAATCTATAAAAGGAGCCCCTTATCTCTTGATAATGAAGTCATAAGGGCCTTACAGTTGCCCTCAAAGGCTGACTATTTCAGTTGGAGTCCCTTAAGTTCAACTTGTTGTTTCTCATGCCCAAACCTCATGGAAAGTTTTGAAAAATCCCAAGTTATAAGTCCTAAGGTTTCAACCAATTTACCCCTACCACCACATCACAACCCCAATTGGAGCATGTAACAAGAGGGGTAGAATAGTTTACCTTGCACTCTAAGCTTCACTAAGTCACAATGGTTTTCGCTGTGGATCACAGCCCCATTAACGACTCTTAGCTCCATCTATCTTCAACTTGGTTCTTTGGGCCATTGATGCGTCTAGGAAGCTATGTGTGCTTTCTGAGTCCACTAAGATGACTACCTGGACCCCTTCAATCTACCCCAGTAGCCTCATCATACTGGAACTTGGTGTTCCAGCAATGGCATTCAAAGAGATTTCAGGTTTCATTTTCTCTAGCTTTTTTTCCCCTTCCATGACCTAGGGTAGAACACCTTCCAACACCCCTTTCCCGCATCCTTCCCCACCATCCTCCTCTCCTTGTAATAAGTATACCTTATGAGTTTGTAAGTGTTAGAAGGGTTCCACTTTTCATCACAATGGTAACACAAAAAGTTTTTTCACTTCTCATCATTCTGAGCAAAGAATTTTTTTTTTTGGCAGCACAGAGTTGCTCTATCTATTTCCCCCTTCACTGGAAGATGGTGTATATAATAAGCTGTTTGGGATAGTCACGGCACTTTTCTCCCCTCCCCCTGTCTTCCAACTTCTCTTAGTTATTGTCATAAATTTCTCCTGAATCCTAACAAGGCCGAATGCTGCATTTAGACTCACGGGATTAAACATATGTAGGAGCAACCTTATCTCAACCTTCAGCCAGTTGATAAAATAGCAAAGCTTGTGTGCTTCAAGAAGGCCCTTGAGCCTATTTGAAAGAGACTCAAATTGAGCCTTGTAAGCTAAGACTGTGGTGGATTGTTTCAGCCTGGTTAGAGCTTCCACAGGGTCATCATAAGCCATGAGTCCAAACCTGATCTGGAGTGCTTGGCTAAAATTATCCTAGTTTGTAATTATATGTAATTGTAGTGAATTGTGATAAAGTAAAGGAATGTATTGTGTGGGTGGTGACAAAAATAGATAAAGGAAATTCTAGATTTCATAAAGTCAATGACAGGGATGATTCGAGGCACCTTTAATCTCCATATACGTCCAAAAAGATCTGACAATTTTCATAATGACTCCTCTTTCTTTTTCCCTCACTAAGTACTCGTGTCCCCTTTCCCTAACAGATTCTTGCATAAAAGACTAAAAAGACCATCTAACTTCTATACCAAAATGCATAGTTCAATACAAATAAAACTACATATGAAAACCATAAACTATGTTGTTTAAGGCTACAACAGATGACTCTAAACGGCAAGACTCCCAAACAACCTTGTTTATTCGTCTTCTCCAAACTACGCCATTTCTCCACAGCAAATCCCTCTCATTTAGACTTTGCCACTGCACTTCTCATTCACGAACTCTCTCTCTCCATGCTCAGCCAAAGTGTCAAGATCTCATCTTTCTGCCATTTCTCATTGTCAACCCCTTGAGCACCTTGACACTCTAATATATTGATTTGATTTAATTGTTATACACTTATTTGTTTAATTTTGTTGCTGTTATACATTGATTTGGTTTAATTTTGTTGCTCTTATAAACTGATTTAGTTTAATTGTTATACACTGATTTGTTTAATTTTGTTGTCGTTATACACTAATTTGATTAATTTTGTTGTTGTTGTTATCCTATTGTAAGTAAGTTATAAGGCTTGGAGTTCCCGATACGTCTATCCTCGCGGGCCAGGCTCCTGTTGTTAGATCTAGGGCAAGGGTGAGACCTAGGGTAAGAGCAATAATAGTCGTCGGATTGGGTGTAACAAGTCTTCAATCTCTTCTACAGCCATGATAGCCTATCCAAATCTTTCACTTCGACCTAAGTGAGTAATGCAGCAGGATCCGAGCTAGATGATACTGAGTTATCAAACTGCACGTTGTCAAATCAGCTTAAAAAGGGCAGGAAATCATAATTTTTCCTTGATTGGGGTATTTTGGAGCACATTTTGGTATTTTGGCCATAATTTTGGCTACGAGTATCAAAATCGCGCATATGATCCCAATTCAAAAAGCTCTTTTTAACGCGCACGTTGTGGGCACCAAAATATGCTCATTGTGTATCATTTTGGAAGCCAAATTTCACTATTTTTCCTCTAATTTCTTATTTTTAGTTATTTTTTATCTTTTATGGTAATATCTCATTTACCGTTTTGGAAGTGATTCTGAACTCGATTTGGGCCAGATTTTTGACAGATTACTTCTTTTATTATGTATTTAATCTTGGCATGATTATTAAGATTTTTCTATTTTTTGTAAAATTCTAATATAGTCAATTTTCAACTATTACAATCCGACTTGTGAGTTGATTTTGTGATTCTTGAATATTGATAATTTTGATTGAATATCAGAGGCATTTTCTCTTTATTTTTTGGACAAATCTCGTTTTCTTTCCTATAAATTATCTGTTGAAACTAGCTGTCAAAATAATTGATATTCTGTTTGGCGCCAGTGAGCAGCTAAAGAGAGTTCTTTCAATGCTCAAGCTAGATACGACAAAGGCATCAAGAATAATAGATATTGGGGCTTAAACCTCAAAACATTGATACTAGCATTCATTCGCCCCTTTGGGGCTCCCCTCATTCAATAAAAATAATAATCATGAAGAAGATTTGCTCTCTTGTAAGAATTTACTTCTGTCACTCATGCAAGAGAATGAGATTCATACTTTAATTGTTATACACTAATTTGGTTTAATTGTTATACATCGATTTGGTTAATTTTGGTTGTTATAAACTGATTTGGTTTTATTTTGTTACTCTTATACACTGATTTGGTTTAACTTTTTTGGCCTGGATTGATTGAAGTGTGTAGGCAATTAAGTGTGTTCTGACTAGTGTAATTAAATAACCAATGTGGCACTAAAGTGTGTTTATTAAATGAGATGTGGGCTTGTAATACTTGTGTACTAGCTGCACTATATATCATGCCCAAATGGTTAGATGAAGTGGGCTAAGGGTGTAGTCAAAGGCCATGGCCATGAGAAGGTCCCTAATAGTGCAGTATGTTAAATGAAAACATATAGTATTTCAACCATTGAAATACTATCTACTATTTTTGTTAGATATAAAAGTAATAGACATTCTTCTTTCCTATGAGATAATAAACTGCATGCATTTTCCAATTACCTTATTGAGTTAAATATCTATCATTTTTCACATGCTTTATATATATCTTGAACTATTGCTTTGAACCCCAAAAAATAATAGAAAATATGCAATTAATGTTGACTCGCCCTATATTTGTCTTCTAATCAGAGAAAAATGATGTTTTGATATATCTCCATTTGTGACTCTTTTTGGATGTTTGTTGTTTCTTTTTGGGTTTCCATTGACATTTTTGGATAGAGAGAAATTATTAATTGGCTGTCATTTTGAACAAGTAACAACAAAATCATACCACGGTGTTTTCTAGTAGGTTTTTTCGCTCAGAAATCTTTTCACAAATTTTTCATAGAGAAAGTGCTCAAAATATAATAACAAGAGGTTAAAGATGCCAAGCTTCATCAGGGTTATGACTTTTGCATACCATTAAGAAGATTTGAGCTTTATGATCATCAAAGCATATCTTTCTAATACCCAAAATCAGACACAAATGCACTAATGACACTTTCTTTCTTTTTTTCTTTTTCCAAGATCCAAGTAAAGCCAATCTTTACAACAGTGTAGACCTTTTCTATTTCAAGCTAAATCTTCATTTTCAATCAAGAAGTATTGCATCCTGCATGTATGATTCCTATACCAGGATCAACCCAAATATTATGTCCCTTTTGTGGGCAATGCAACTAAGCTGGTCAGGTTAACACTTAGTTACCTTGCTTTTATCTATGCCTTGTTTGAGTTTCCTAAATATAAATAATTGAAATGTTAGTCCCAAGAATTATTTGTTTAATTGAAACTTTGAAAATAGCTCTAATGATTTCGTCAATAAGGGAAAATGATTCGGTCAATAAGCACTGGTTCTACTCTTGGTTTGGGGCACCTACTGCTCTTTTGGATAAATGTAATGAACTTTGAAGTCCTAGGTTTGGTTCCCCCCATCCTAGCATGTTCTTGTCTATGTGAGTACTATATGTGCTTCATTATTGAACTTCTGCTCCTAAATTCAAGACAAATGTAAGTGAATAATCTGTCTACATGTTGGGTAATTTCATCAATTTTCAATAGCATTTTTGGAGTGTACAAGCTGACTCAATACCTTCGTCTTCAGCTTGTTTTCACTGTCACCTATGATTCTCATGTAGATCACTTATGGCATCCAGTCAATCAGCATCGTCTGAAGTTGATACGTTTGAAATGGAATCACCAAAATATTGTTGTGGTTTGGAAATACCATTAAATATCTCCCACACCAACAAAAATTCTAGACGAAAATTTTATGCATGTCCAAAGTATAACAAGATAATTATCCATTTTTATGTATGAAGTTGTCCTATTTGAAACTTGAAATTCTTGATTTGTACGCAGGGAGAAGTAAGATGTCAATTCTTCATCTAGGCAGATATACTTCAATTGGTAGAGGAAAAAATTCTGACAATAGATAATGCAATTCGGAAGAGAGAGGATTTATTGATGTGTAAGTATAAAGCTAAAAAGAAAAAGATAAACTAACTAAGAGAGAAAATAAACTTAAGAAGCAAAAGGACGAACTTCAAAAGTGGATCGTAGAGAATAGGGGTGCATGTATATTGTTGTGTCTATACTAGATCATGTCGATTGGAATAGTATTTTGTTGGCTCGGACTATAGTTGTAGCGTGTTAGTTTTAAATCAGCTGTAGATTGTTCGGACCATAACTATATGTTATATTGTCTATGAATATAATTATGACAGGTTACTATGGATATTAAAAAAAGTCATCATATTTCTTAACTTGCATTATTATGAATATATATAGGTTTGGATATTGTGTATGAATATATCATGACTGCACCATGTAGTTTGAAGAGAAACTTTCATGATACAAAATTGTATGATCTAATTTCAAACAAACTCAAACTTCTCCACAAAGTTGCTAATGAAATAAAAAATAAATGTCATCTAATGCTAAAACTGAATAAAACTAAACTGAATATACTAGACACCCCGTCAAGCATGTACTCACCACATGGAAAACGACAATGCATGTGTTAATTCATCAATCTATTCAAGTAGCAACTCAAAAACATAAGCATAATGCACTCCAAAAATGGTGAACAATGATGTAGTCCTCATTCATTTCACAATTGAACAAAAAATATACAAAGTTCAATGAAGTCCTCATTTTACCCCCTTTACACTTCAAAAAAATAGTACCCCCTTTACATATCATATTATATTTCTTGAAAATATTACACTTAAAGAAAATGGAACACTGCTATTGTAATATTTGCTTAATCCCCTTTACAAACTCAAAGCTAAACTTACATTAAAAAATAAACATAAGTTGTCCTCATAGACAAGCAACACCAAGTCAGCTGATTTCACAAACAATACACATAATGCAAGCCCAATCTTCCTTCTTGTATGCTGAAAGTATCAATCCTCTAAACGCCTATTATGTGATTTATACCTGTACCAACAATGCAAAAATCAAATAACTAAATATAACACTTTTGTTTCAAGCTTGAAAAAATCAAATAAAACATTGGTATTTAGTACCAACAAAGGAAAAATAAAATGCTAACTGGACATAAGTCTAACTAACTAACAACAATATAAATGAACAACCGTCTAATACTTGAACCCACTTACATACACAACAATGTAAATTCACGCCCATCTAATACTTACACCAATTTCTGGACAAAGTCGAAGACTAATTTGCACTAAGTCCCCATAAAGATATTAAAATTCTATAAAAATAAAATAAATACATTAAAAATGGAATAATGAAAAGAAAGATTTATAAATATGAAATATATCACATCTCATCATTGCTAGGTAGTGTTGGTTGTGTGATAGTATTACACTAGGTTCAAATAACAACGTCGTCAACAATAGGATTAAGTTGTGCTTTCGAGACCTACACTTCTAATTTGACAAAACAAAAATACACATTTATTAGAAATTAATATGCATGCAACATACCATATAGACAATTACTCAGCCGAAATGCACTACATGTTTCTTCTCTCTTTTGGTTCTAGCCTTCTCAATCATCGAAACCTTTATTCTCATTGGCGGTCTCCCTTTCCCTCTAACAACATGGAAGCTTAATATTTTTTTACCATTATCAATCACCACTCTCTTTCATTTGACGATTTTGACATAATCATCGAAGGTGGATATTTAAAAACATCGAAGATGGAAATGCAACCAAGCATGCAAACAAGTATGCAATTACACAAAATCATTCCACAAACCTCTTGTTGGACTTCTTTAAATTTTGCATTTGTGTAAATTGTTTAAAGTTGTCTCTCAATGCGCCATGATGATGCAAATGAGATTGTTTGGTTGGAAAAATTGAAATCAGTCATTGTCTCCACCTCCATCTTCTTCCTCAAGGCATTGTCAAACTAATCGACAAATTCATTCAATGTCGTACTAGAATACACAAACTTATCAAAGAAAGCGTTCATGCTTCAAACCGTTTTGTAATGCTCATACCAGTCCAAAATATACTCTTTAAGTACACTGGTACCCAAAATCCTCTCGTTGTAGAACCCCTACAACCATGCATTATCAACAAGGTCATATTTAAGACGTAGCTGCCCCCACTTCTCCTCAAATTCTTCGCAACTGTGTATATTATAGAGTGCACTCTGAATGGAAGTCTTCAACCCTATGTTGAATTCTGAGTGCGATCCCAATTTCTCAGTTAGTTTCTTCATTATATGCGATATACAATATCTATGGCGATTGTTTGGGAATACAATGACAATAGCACTCTTCATTACTCGGTCTTGATCTGTTATGATGTGTGTGGGTGTCCGTTCATTCATACATTGCAACCATGCTTCAAACAACCACACAAAATTACTTATGTCCTCGCTTGAAATGATGCATGCCCCTAATAGTATAGACTGTCCATAATGGTTTACACCAACAAAGGGAGCAAATTGCATCCCGTACCTATTTGTTAAATATGTCGTATTAAATGTGATAACATTTCCAAAATACCTCTATGCCGCTTGACTTTGTGAGTCAGCCTAAAACACATTCCTGCCTCTGCTTTCGTCGTCCACATCCATGACAGAATCATCACATACTATGCACTCCTACCTACCTATCTCTTTGTCCTTTTTGTGATAACACCAAAACCCTCTTGCTTGGCATATCATTTGTAATAGGCTAAAACTTCTTTATCAGTGGCAAACACCATACTAGATTTTGGAGGCTCAACTCATTTATCATCATCAGAGCATAGTTCATTCATCCCCTCTGCTTCTGGCTCTATATTTAAGTCGAATGAAGTTTCTAACAATAATATTTACGTTGGGATTAGCATTTCTATTATATTTACATTAGTAATATGGCAAAGATTGATAAGCCGTGTGTGACGTACCTCAAACATTCTTTTCACTTTCAGTACTAAATGGCATAATTGATTAATCATTTGGGCGGTGTGGGTAAGGCATAGTTGGTCCGCAGGGTGTCATTGCCAGATCCTGCAATTACATACTATGTTAAAATTACACAATGCATACACGTACTAACAACAATATTTTCCCACAATATCAAAACATACTACCTCAATCGTATCTTCAACTCGTCTGACCTCCTCTAGAGCACTGGATGAAGGGTAGGGCATAGTTGGTCCACAAGGCGACATCATCGAATGTTGAAATTACCTACTGTGTTAGGAAAACATTTTTAAAACATAAACATGAATGCAGACACGTGTAGGAAAATATTTTAAAAACATAATAACACATTACCTTGATTGTATCTTGAACTTTTCTAAACTCCTCCAGATTACTTGACGGATGGTAGGGCATTGTTTATCCAAACAGTGGCATCGCTGGATACTAAAATTACCCAGTGTTAAAAAGACTTCAGAAGCACGCACGTACATGAAACAATTTTAAAACATAATAATATACTACATGGATCTTATCTTGAACTCGTCTAAACTCTTTTGGATTACTTGACGAAGGATAGGGCATAATTGGTCCAAATGGTGGCATCAGTGGATGCTGAAATCACATACTGTGTTAGAAAGACTCAAATGCATGAACGAAAAAAAAATAATAACAAAATAAACATAAGTCTATTTGGCTACCCTAAACGTACGTCCGTGAATTTGGATATGTATTTGGAGGCATCATATATTGCAGGTAGTATGAATTTAGCAGACCATAATACCCCTGTAATATATAAATAAAAAATGCATTAACTAAATGACTAGAATATCGGACGCTATGACAATTTCAAATAACCAATGTGTATCATGCCTGAGTTTGTGAAATTGATGTTGAAGGCCCGGGTGGTCTTCTATCTTCGTCCTCACCCATCACACTATTTCAACAAAAGGCTCAAATTAGATCTCAATTACAAGTGTATAAAAAAAAATCTATGAACAAAAATGGTTTTAAAATCTTGACATGGAAGATAATCAGCAATTAAATTAGATGTCTGAATTGATCATGTGGCATTCAAATCATTGAGAGTGGATTTGAATCTGATAAGTGATGAACAGTATGACGATCTTTCTGCTTCGAAGATAACAAGCTGTTAACGTTAACCTAGTTGTTGAATACCCACTCCAACTCAAAAAATATAATAATTATCAATCTTTACCAGTGGCGGACCATCATAGGGGCAGGGGGGGCCACGGCCCCCCCTAAAATTTTGAAAAAAAAAATTTATGTATATAGATATTATTTTTTTTATAATTTAATAAGATTATATTAATCTTATTTGGTGTTGGCCCCCTCTAAAAAATTATTTTTGTCCCCTCTACAGAATTATTTTGATTTTTTGAGTGTCTTTATATTATTTCAATGATATATTGTTCTTGACATATCATATAATTTTTTAATACATAGGTTCTATTAAATGTATTTTATTTTTATTTTAGATCTTACTATTAGATTGTTCTATATACCGCAGAAAAAATTATACAAAGATAGAACAAAAAATATTTATTATAGTTTTAGCTTTGCTTGGCCCCCCTAAAACAGATTCCTGGTTCCGCCACTGACCTTTACCTTGTGATTCCACCCCGCAAGGACAAGTTCACATCCTCAAATTTAAATATTTTCACATTTAAAGGTGTTGGGTTTGTCTCTAATTGTATAACAACTCCAAAGTACTCATCTTTCTGCAATCTCCAATGTTAGATCCATCTTTAATCACCATCGTCTAGATTAGTTATGTTTCATGAGTGGTTTCATAGCTAATAATGCTTCTTCTTTTGTTTAGAGAGAGATTTAGGGTGCAATCCACAGTTTCACAAGTTTATTTGTTGTTTTTTTTTTTTTCTCTTTTTTACATGAACTGGATTGGAATTTTAAATAATCAAGGTTCAAAATAATAAAATATGCTCCTGCATTAAAATCCAAATTCCGTTTAATAAGATGAATAGAACTACCATACTAGATGAGTTTTCCCCACCCTTTTGAACTGAGGCAGCATCTTGTATAAATGACTTGTATTTAATTACACATTTTTATTGGCACCTACAGCCAATTTCCATTTCTTTTTCTCATCTACCAAACAGTTTTTAAGGCCAATTCTAATATAACGTTTATTTGGGTAGTTAAATCTCACCTATAGTTCTTGTATAGATTTACTCCTCTAAAATAGAAATGGTGCAAATACCATTATAAACTAGTGGATAGTCCCTATTTAGCATCATATCATCTTCTATGGAATCGAAATACCGATCTCTTGCATATTTTTTTATTCTTTACCTCTTTGCTAAAAGAAAAAGGGGAAATAATGAATAGCACCATTTCAACGAATTTTTCTTCTATTTCAACACCTCACTCAAAGAAGAAGGAAGAGAAGTCCTCCAAACAAAAAAAAAAAGGGTTTTATTATCCTCACTAGCATTACTACGTGGTACTGTCACTTAAAACTTATATATGAAACCATTTTAATATATTGTCCTGTTAACAAATGTTATCGAAAATGACAAGACTTGAAATTGCTTTTTCCTCCTGTTTTTGCCAAAAGTTTTTAGAGAGGGTGGAGGGAGCATGCAGTATGCAAAGAACATTGTGATATATATGGGTATCGGAACGTGTTCATGATCTTTAAAGTAATGAAACTATGAACAAAAATGGATGGGGAAAAAACATTATGTAAACCTGTAATTGTTGCATCACAAAATTGGGTTTCTGTCGAAGAGAAAGCTCCACAAGTTTCTGTCGACGGAAGCTCAATCTTACTTGCAACGATTGCTTCAGTTGAGCCACGATCGGGCAGAAAATTAGGTGGAGAGCATGACTCAATAACGCAAATAGAAAGTTCATTGCTTCAACCCAAAATCATCAATCGGAAAGAAAGAGCCAAATGATGTCCGATGCGAAAATGGTGCAAATAATAACATATCATATAGCTCTAATCGTTCGACAAGGAACCTTCAATTTACTATCGTCTTTACCAGGATGTTCATGATTGTTATTATCATCACTTCACTACTAGTAACACCTAAACATAAGAACAGAGAACAACAAATTTAACCTGTAATGGAAGATGAAAGTCTCACACACAAAAACTCAAAGAACAAGGTAATTCGGTTTCATCTTCATCCTTGAAGCTTTGCATCTCCTACTCTTTACAAATGATTGGACCATCAAGAATCCAAACATCTTACTTTTTGACCCTCCTAGAGCCACTCCTGGATTTTTCTTTCTTACGTTTTCCAGTGGAACCCTTTTCAGAATTGACTGGGGCATGGTGGGCAGAGTGAATAGGCACATGATGCCCAGGAACCAAAGCAGGGAACCCAACAGCAGGGATTCTGCAAGTAACCATGGTCAACCAAGTCAAAAAACAAAATATAGAGAGCGACCAGAATATAATAAAAAAAATAAAGCATAATGAAAACAATATATCTTTCATTTCCCACCACCTAATGGCACCCGGAAAAGCTCAAACTGAAGATTTACAAAACCATAAAATGGCAAGCACAGGCAAAGCAACCTCTTTTACAATCAAAAGCAGTGAATTCTATTAATGGATACATGGAACTTGATAACAAATATATCTGCAAGCTGCGTGATATAACTGGACAGGACATCAATACAGTTTATACACACCCATGTAAAGTCTAAATTCCTGATATATGGATGATCTAGGAGAAAAATACATAGCACCTGGATTGCATAACCTGATTCTTATGACTGGGAAACTAAACAAGTTAGACTTTCTGATTACAAATAAGAGAAGAATAATGCCTAACGCCTCTACACCACACATCATCCACATGGCATCCATGTCACATTGAATGATAAGATGTAAGATTTTATTTGTAAGATTCAAATTTTAATTATCTTCCAAATCAAATTATGCAACGTGAATAATATGTGGTGTAGAGGCCTTAGAATAGCATTATTTATAAGAGTAACAATCAGCAACGCTATAGTTCCTTGGGAAAAAAAATCTTGGTGGGAATAAAATTTGTCAAATTCCTATCAATAGTAATTTGTTTGTTTTCCTCTACCCCTTCCCTTATATTAGCTATAAGACATTTGAACCCAAGAGAGAAAATGGAATGACTCAACCAAGGATTCTCCCCAGCAAGCTGAGGATGTGGAGTACCAGTCAATTTGATGAGTTTTGGTGAGCTAGGCAACAAATATAGCTAAGTTTATTTTTTTTTCAAAGAGAAAATTACAAGTTAGACTAAGTTATGAGACCGTTCTCAGTAACAAATTGGAATTAAAAATCTCTCTACTGATACACAAAAATGTACTTTCCGATTCATATAAGTTCAATTGAACTGTATAACAAGTGCTTGGAAAAACAAAAAAAGAGGCAATATGGTATGTTATTCATACCCAACAAGAGCACAGCAGACTCCTGCTTGGTTATGGAAGCACCAAATGCGCTGCCCGACTGCAAACCAAGGCGTAAAGCTTGATTCTCTGCATAACAACACTGAAGCAAACGCCCCAGTCTCAAACATTCCCCTTCCAGATACCTACTCTTTATCTCGAGATCCCTCACATACATCTTTTTCCGCTCCCTTGATCTCACCGCCGCGTCCCTATTGCTCAGCTGCCTGAAGACAAATTCAGATGCATCCACTGATCACATACACACTAACCATGAAACACACACACACAAGCACACAATGTGTGTGTATCTATATCTATATTTAGATACATACATATATATATAATTTCATCATTTCGTACGCAATCAAATTAGTACTGGTACCTTCTCCGTTTCTTGGAGAGGGGGTTATCAGCATCAACTTGACCGTCACCGTGGTTATCTTCGTTGGTCTTCTCTTTGTCCCAATTACCACTTCCGTCTTCGGAAACACATGGAGAGTCTTTGTCGGCCTCACTAGATCCCTCCCGAGGCGATTTGTCCACAATTATATCGGCCAAAAAGTTATCGCAGAACTCCTTATTCGGCTCCACGGCGTCACATTCACCGTCATCTTCTTTCATCAACATGGTCTCGATCTCGTCGATCCACGAAGAAAACGAATCCCGGGACGGGTCCGAAAAGGCCTCGGCCGAAGAGGATTCGTCGAAAACCGGGGGTTCGATCGAGAAAAGATTCGTGCCCTCCAGTAATTCATCGGAAAGACAATCAAAATTGATTCCTCCGACTATGTAGTCGTCGTCTTCAAGAAATTTCTGTTCTTCCATAACCCGCTAATTAGATTATGATTTTTTTTTTTAAATGGAAAACCTAAAGGCAACAGGAAGAATTAAAAACCAAAATTAACTAAAGAAAATAAACTAAGGGAAAGAGGCTGAGCCCTGAGGAGAGGAAAAACGTGGAAGAAGAAGAAGAATGAAGTGTCTTCGTGTGTTCTAAGAACAGCTGTTTATTTACCTGGGAAACGCGTCGGCTGTTTCCTTTCCTTCGTGCACAAGGAAGAGAGTGGAGAGCAGCCTCGTGGACTCGCGCGCCGAATAGTGACGTGCCGTCCGCCAAGGTGGACGAATCTGAAGTTGCTGTTGCGCGATTTCTGCACCCACGGGACCTGTCCAAAAAAACTACAGATGATTCCATGAAATTGGTACGACCGCCTACTTCATAACAAAAAAATTTTTTTTTTAATATAACGTACAATATTAAAGTCATTCTTTTAAAAGAAAAAATATTAAAGATATGTTTAAAAGTCTTTAAATTATTTAAATAGTTTTAAAAAAAATTTAATAAAAAAAAATAGATTATTTAAATGTTACATATTAAAATATTTTTTTAATTTTAAATAAGTTAAAAATTAGGTTTAATTTTGATGTTTTTCTTCTTTTCGGATAATGAGGAAGGCAATTCAAATTTAAAAAGACTATTAATAGATGAAAATATTCATATAACTTTCAGATAATTACATTTTTTAATTTTCAAGGATACAGACATAATTCTTAAAACATCAAATAATTCGTCATTTTTACCTCAGAAAAAAAAAATTAATTTGTTTCTAAACAAATGTAATATATTTGAAAGTATTTTAAATATATAATTATCAAATAATAAATAACTTTTTAATTGTAAAACTTATTATTTAAACTATAAGTTATATTTCTCATCGTAATCCCAAACATGCACTAAATCATATAAATTTATGAATTTACTTTTATCCCATCTCAATCATTACAATTTTTTCAAATTTTTATATAAAAATATAATAAAAAATTCAACTTTTTCAAATCTTTAATAAAATTAATATTAAAAAATATATTCTAATAATATTTTATTCAACTATCATTCAAAACATCTCATCTCATCTCATTTAAACTGTATATCCAAACCTAACCTAAAGCATTTTTCTTTTTGAAGTATCATCTTACATCGGTATACGTTCTCAAGTTAACTAGATTTTCATATAAAATAACTAATTAAAATTTATTTTTCTATTGTAATTAACTATTTTATTAATACACCGTACATTAACTTATTTATTATATTTAAATATTGTTTCTTTCTTTTTTCTTTATTTATTTTAAATATTTTCTTTAACTATTTATAAATCTTTAATATTCACCTATCATTCCATATTTTTTACTATTAATGTGATTACGCTATCTTTTTCACAAAATGACATCAACAGTCTAATAAAAAGCTAAAAGAAAAATGAAAAAGAAAAAAAACACATCCATCCTTTTTTCTTTTTGGTCTTTTCATCCTTTTTTCATGCTTTGCAAATTTCTTTTATCATAAGTAATTTTATTTTTATTAAAATAAAGTATTCAAATAATATTAGAACTTTTTCATGTTTTATAAATGAAAGTATAAATATGAAAAGTATAAGGAGGATAAGGAAGAAGAAATAAATAATAAATATGTTTACATAGATGAATAGTACACGAGATAGATAGAAGCATTTTATCACATATGTATTTTATGTTTGGAGGACAACCAAGCATTTTCCTTTTATATAATCCGATGGGACCTTATTTTGACATGTTAGTCATTTTACATAAAAATGCAAAATAGGTAAGCAACTCTGATTGGTCTAGGCGACCAAATTTTATACATTTATTTTTAAACTTGGAATATTTTTAGTAGGAAATTTAGTTTAATAAGTAATTTTTATTCAATAAAATTCAAAATTTTAAGAATAAAAAATAAATTTTAGTCAATTCAATCAAAAGAATTATCATATGTTATGCCAATTGTCATTTCTCGATTTTAAAAAGAATAATTATAATTTTCGAATATAGGTAAATACGTGATCTCACTCATTTATTAAATTAAAAATTCTATGTGCAATCACTTTTGCATACTATTTGCACACTCCACTAATGTGATTGGTTGCGTCGCGTCACTTTTTTTTACTATAAAATAACTGATTTGACCAATCACATCAATAGAATATGTAAAAAGTATGCAAAATTGATTGTATGTAATAAAACTCTTATAAAATATCATGTTATTAAAGTTATTTATATGAATACTAATTTTTAATGCTATTAAATTGCGAATACTACGTATCATCGAGAGTTTCAACAAAGCTATGCTTGCCAAATAGTGTTGGAGGCTGTTGCCATTTCCTGATTCATTAGCAGCTAAAGTACTCAAGGATAAATATCTTAGGAGGACTGACCTGTTAGGTGCAAAGCATGGTCGAGGAGCTTCACAAATCTATAGAAGTTTGGTTTCTGCACTAGACTTATTGAATGAAGGCTTTAGATGGATGGTTGAGGATGGGCAAAATATCAACATTTGGAGACAAAAATGGTTGCAGTCCCCAACCTCCTTCAATGTTCAATCTCCTATTAAAATATTAGAAGCAAACTCCACTGTTAAGGAATTAATCGATGAGAACTCGAGGAGTTGGAAAACTAAGCTTATTGATTAAATTTTTTAGAAACATGAGGCTAAAATAGATCTGCAGCATACCTATTAGTAAAATGGGAGGGGCTGATAAAAGGATATGGTGTTACACAAACAATGGTAACTTTTCTGTTAAAAGTGCCTATTATGTGGACTTACAACACAACAAGAGACAACTAGGAGAATCCTCAAAGGGATCAGTTGCCAATGGTAGCTGGAAGAAAATCTAGAAGTTGGAGGTGCCAAGTATGGTTAAGAATTTTCTTTGGAAGGCAGCTTATAATATTCTTCCTACAAGATAACATATTTATAAAAGAAAAATTGTTGATAACCCTTTTTGCCCCATGTCATATAGAAGAAGAGTCTATCAGTCGTGTGATTTGGAGGTTCAATGCAGCAAATAATGTGTGGTCGAATGCTGCCAACTAGGGGTGGCAATATGTGATACGACCCGTTAACCCAACACGAACACGACACGATAAAAGCGGGTTAGGGTTTAGTCTTAATGGGTTTGGGTCAAAACGGGTTGACCCGTTAAGACACGATTGCTTAAAGGGTTGATAAAGGGTCAACCCGTTTTGACACGTTATAACCCGTTATGACCCGTTAAGAAAGTTAAAGTTACAATTATACCCTTATACCTAAAAATAAAATTGTTGAGATTTTAATTTCTATATTTTTATTGTTTGGATTGTAATTTTAGGCTTGTAGTTAGTTTTATATTTTTTTCTAGATATTGTGATTTTAACATTTATATAAAATTATGTTAAACTTAACTAGGTCAAACGGGTTAATTTCGAGTCTGTTCAACCTATTTACATAAACGGGTCATAACGGGTTGACACGACACGACCCGTTATGTTAACAGGTCGTGTTAGGGTTTGAGATTTTGACACGATAAGCTTAACGGGTCGGGTTAGGGTTGACCTATATAGTATAATATACATTTTGACACGACACGAACACGATCCGTTAACACGATTTGACACCCCTACTGCCAACCCAGTACAAAAATGGACTACTTGTGATGTTGATCTTATGCAGGTCTAGGAGCAATGCATTCATAAACTTCAGAATGAGGATCTGGAGTGGTATCGATCACCATGAGGATCTGGAGTGGGTATCAATAACCATGAGGAGACTTTGGCTAAGGAAGGAATTCATCTTTGAGGGGAAGCTGTCCAACCCTAAGCAGCTCATCCAAGCAACTGAGGTGACACAGACATAATTTTCTCAAGCTCAACAAAGTAGCAAGGCACGGCAAGCTCAAGGTGGGGTAGTCAGCAACCATCCTGTATGGAGAAAGCCTGGTGAAGGCTATTTGGGATGGCTACAGTTGATGAGGCCTGAACGACTTCACTTGAAATGGTTCACGGGTAATTTTTTAGGATTTAAATTTACTTTGACAGTTTGATTTACTATAGATACGTTTTCTTTGACCTCTAATTCAAGCTAAAATGAAAAAGATTTGCTTCACACTTCCTAACCACCACCACCACCACCCCCCCCNTCTGTTAATGTGACAAAGTTTAATAAACTTAGATCCATTGTTAAAAAGGATAATGAAATAATGTAGCGTGATAAAGTGAGAAAAAACTAGGAAAACTGTTACAGCAAAAGTAATCTGTTAAATCTCCTTTATAATAAAAATAAATTTACAATTTCCCGAAGCACATAAAACTAAGTCAGTTTGTGTAATTATTTAATTATTTCAGTGAACACTACCCTGCCCAGATGACTTGACTTGACTTGATGAATGTAACGCTTTGGCACATGCAAAAGGAATTCAGTGAATGTATGTATCCATTTTAAGATCTGAGGATTCCCAAGAATTGGTGAGGGCAGCCAAGTTAATAAGCTGCAATTCTGGTTCAGGGATTTGTTCTGCAACTGGTGAGGAACAAACTGATTTTCTTGCGACTTTAGGGTATCATTATGATGAGAAGTGCACACTCGGCATTTTTTGGTAGAGTAGTTCTAGGGACACCGCTCAGTGTCCCGCTCGGTGTCCAGTTAATGCAAATTTTTTTTTTTTTTTTTTTAATTTTTTTTTATTTTTTTAAAAAATAAAAAAAATTACATTTTTATTTAAAATTATTTTCTTAATAAAAAATAAATAAAATAAAATAAAAAACAAAAAAAAAATTCCCAGCGGGAAGAGTAGAATTACTCTTTTTGGTATTGGATTTTTTTTACAAAAAATACAAAATAGATATTTGAGAATTCGTTGGCGTTAATAGCCCATTTCTCTAGCATAATCATCCCAGCTAGGCTTTTCGAGTGAATTGGTGCCTGGTTTCAGACGTATATCCTTTCTAAAATAAATAAACTCTAGAGAATATGCAAAGAAAAAAAAAACTCGAGTAAAAACTTAAAAGAATAAATAATAGCTAGATAAGTTGAAGTCCCCTCATTAGATGGGTTCATTCATGCATCTAATCACAACACAAAAACATGCAAAATATGATATCCCTAAGCTCCTGGGAAAATTTTGCAGTTGCAGCAGCCGTGCAAGTTAGCCGTACACCATCTAACCTAAATAACAAGGAAAGAAGAAACATTCGTCACAATTCACACATCCCGAATTTATTACTCATTTATGCAGTATTATCCACACACCCATACTCACAACTTTTTATAATGGATTCCATGTAAATATGACAAAGATTGAGCTTATTGAAAATAAAATTATTGAGCACAAAATTCCAACAGATTAAAAGGGCCTCCAGTCTCTTGGGTGCCCAATAAAATAAAATAAAATATAGATAAATGGTAAATATTAAGTTGTTTTACTAAAATTAAGTTGTTTACATAAGAATTTATTAATACATGTTTTGTGAAAATAGGCAAGTAGATATGAAAAGTATAGTTATTATTTTTTTAATATTTTTAAAACTATTTTAGTTTTCATTTTTTCACGTAAACTAGGCAAATGATTAAATCAAAGTTGTTTGAGAAATAATTTTTTTATTAAAAAATTAAAGATGTTTGGCTTGAAATAGAAAACTTCCGAATAAAAAAGAAACTTTTTTGCATCCAAACATGCATACGTGGCAATGTGTTAGTATAGGTGCAGTCAATACTTCAAACTATGCAAGTCCGCACTAATAAACTTCACTTCACCGATGAATGAAAACTCAACCAAACAAAAAGTTATTCTATTCTCAAGCTATGTAGAACATACCATCTAAATTACTTAAATGATAAGATTTGATTTGTAAAATTCAAATCAAATTGTATCATGTGAGCACTTTATTAGCACAACACACTGGCTTGAAAATGGAACTTTTCAAACTAAAATAGCTTACAAGAGTTTCTGAAGTCATGGCCTTTTAATCCTCAACATCTTCTCAACCCCAATGAATGAACACTTCAAGTAAATACATTGGCCCTCTCAAAACCAATTGTCTTGGGCCTTGGTTGTATGATCATGGATAAAACCTAGAGGTGACAATTCGTGTTTACGGGTCGTGGTTGTATTCGTGTTGAGCCAAGTCATGAATATTCGACTTATAAGTTAACTCTAATCCGACCCGTTAAGCTAAACGTGTCAAACTTTCAAACTCTAACCATACTCATTTAGATAATGGGTCGCATCATGTCACCCGTTTAATAATTAATCAGAAATAGATCAACACTACGCTATTCATTTAAACTTATTTTATGTAAATGAGTTGAACTAACACGCATAACTCATTTGACCTGATTACCCATCAACATCAAACTCAAACCTGCTAATTTCATGTCGTGTTCATGTTGAGTTCACGGATCGTGTCATATTGCCACCCCTAGTAAAACCCTATATTTTAAGCATTGGGACAAATGATGGAGGAGGTGAATTTTGGATTCTCAACATTGAGGATAAAAAATGCTTTTATGTTTCTAACAGAAAGAGGTCAACTATTTTCCCATAACGCCACAAATACACAGAGAGGCAAACCTCAGCTAGTTTTAGAGACCCATACTGTCATTAAGTCAATAAACGTGAGTCAACAAAAAGGAAAACATAACCTGTTTTTTCCTTTACCTAGAGGCAGAAGAAAAATTACTATCCCTGATAAACACTTTTTGTCAGGAGAAAAAAACTGAGATATGATACACTAACCAGACAACTTGCCCTGTTTTCTGACCGACTTTGAGGTCAGCAACCCCAGTTTTCCGGGCTGCTGGATCTGGCCCTAAAAGCATAATTGGAAATATTATTAGAGAGGTAGGAGAAAAAAAAATTAGAAGTCTCTGACCAGAAAGTAAAACCAGGAACCCATTTTCTGACCAACTTTGAGTTCTGCAACCCCAGTTTTCAGGGCAGTCAGATCTGGCCCTAAAAGCATTAATGGAAAATCATTAGAGAGAAAAAAGGACAAGTTTGAGAGTAGAAAACTAAACCAGGACCCGTTTCTGACCAACTTTGAGCTCAGCAAGCCCAATTTTCAGGGCTACCAAATCTGGCCCTAATCATAAATGGAAAAGTCATTAGAGAGATCTGAAAAAAGAGAAAAGGATTAAGTTTCTGACTAGAAAATAAAACCAGGAACAGAAATTTAAAAAAAAAAAAACATAAGAATCAAGTGGTTGATCACCAATATCCAGACCCTTAGGAAACACCTACGAATTCCAGTGCCATCAATGGGCATAGTACCAATCACAGCTAGTTAGCCTAGTTACCTATAACAGATGTGGACTTGTAATCGCAGGCCCAGTCAGAATCAGATGCACGACTATCCTAACCCACCACACAAGTGTGCTGAGGTCCTCTAATAAGGCTCAAAATCAGTATGTTGGATCAAAGAGTAATGAGAAGTATATCTTAAACATAACCATCAATTAACCTTCCTGACTAGCAAGGGAAAGAGACAAACCGCAGGGAACTCGCCACCTTCTAAAGGCATGCTAAGCTATAAAATCTTTGATCATCCATTGAACACCAAACAATCATGAAACCTAGAAACTTTCTCCAAACACCAGAATCTAATTGAAACTACTTTATCCACAAATCACATAGCCTTAAAAATCAGGGTCTGTATTGTCAACTAAAACTGCGCCAATGAACTTGTTAACAAATGCAGACTACACATAAACTAACAAGTTGTATGGGACTCGCTCTCGCCCTTTACAGGTCCATCCTCCAGTTTGGGTTCTGAACTAAACACAAAAAAAAAAAAAAAAAAATACAGTCAATGCATTATTTGAAGAAATGAGACTGAACATAGGAAAACTTAGAAGCATGGAGATTTAGAAAGAGGACTAACAATAACCCAGTGCCAGAACCATTAATAAAGGATTTAAATAAACACTACATGAAGGCTCATAAAAGCAGTATAGAAGCAGGAATAAAATCTTTGCCTAGATCACTTGATCATACCAATAAACTATCTTAACAGACGGTAGAATCGGTACCGATGGTACAAAGGAAAGACTAATTTTAAATGTCTGTCACGTAGATCCAAAAAATCTACAAAGCCTAGAGAATGAAGAAATTTTGAGCACCCTACCGTACAGAATGCAAAGGAAACACTCCAGATATCAAGGCCTATACTCCCTTTCCCGATTCCACTGTTCAATCCTAGCTCGCCGCTCCTCGCTCCCTTCCCTCCCTGGTACGGGGCTTCTGCTCCTGCTCGGCCTCGGGCTACCATGCCTTCTCCGTCCACCACCACCACCACCACCACCACCACCATCCCTGTCATACCTGTCCCTGCTCGATCGCTTCCCATTCCCTCGATAATCACGGTCCCGGTCTCTATAATCCTTATAATCTCGTTTATGACGCGGGCTCAAACTCCGACTCCGGCTCCGGCTAATCCTAAACCCACGGTACCTCCCGAAGAGCTTCCTCCTCAGCTCCCTTCCAATCAGCTTAACATGCATGAAATTGCAGTAACCGCCTCGGTTGCAATTGTTCTCCTCGAATTGCCGACACGTGGCCTCGCGGAAATCTGTGACGGGCGAGAAATCGGCGATAATGGGGCGGCCCGAGTAGAAGCGTCCCTGCAAGCCGTGCAATGCTGCGGCGGCCTGGTCTTCCTCCTTGAACTGAACGTAGACATTGCCGATCATGTGGTCGGCGAGGTTATCGCAGACGTTGAGGCTCTCGATCTCCCCGAATTTGCCGAGCTCCTCGAAGATATCCTCGTAGAAGTCCTCGAAGTGCTCCTGGATCTTACGAGGGTCGATGGGCTGGCCCTGGGCGTCCACGCCGGGTGTGATCATGTCCGGGCGCTGGTACATGTTGGAGAGAAGAAGGGTCGGCGAGATCGTGGGGCGATTGTGGAGGCGAGAGCAACGATCGCCGTGACGACATGCGCCGATCTTGAAGTAGAAGGGGCAGTTCACCCTGTCCTTCTCGGTGCCGAAGATCGAAGCCAAGTGCTCCGCCATAGAGGAAAAGGCCCGATTATTAGGGTGATTCTGGAGACCTAATAATAGGCCGATTTGAATATGAGAATGAGAAAGAGAGGGACAGAGATAATCGAGATGTTNTGGGAATTTGGGTTTGGAAGGTTCTACCTGAAGTGAGCCCCAAATCGCCGGTTTATAACATTCTTCGTCGACCAAACTAGATGAAGATCCTCGCTCCACAGCTCAAACGTCAGGTAAAGTAATAAATAATGAAAGCCAGGTGCACGTGGCACCGTGGGCGTTAAGTGCGTTTACTTTTCAGAAAAGTTCTTTGACCAGAATATGGGCCGGGGCCGAGGCCGAGGTGGAGCGCTCATTGTACACATTGGGATGGTACTAGATTTCTGGTACAAGAGCACTTATTATTCCACTGTTCAATTTAGAATAGCTAAATTCAAATAAAGTCGTTCAAATGGTTAAGTGGTACCGTTTGATTTGGGTATTTGAACTACTTTCAAATATTATTATTATTTTTTATTTTATTATTATTATTTTTTATTTTTCATTACTTTTCATTCATATTCAATATTCTATTAATCTTTTCAATAGTCTATTCGATATTCGTCGGTTAAATTAAAATCAAATTTGACTCGTGAAAAAAAAAAATTCACTCATGAAAGCAAATATTCACTTGATTTATAAATGACACATACTTTACAAAATTTTATTCGGCTAATGCTCGTTAAGACTCACTCATTTATGTCAAGTCGACTCGTTAGCTTGGCTCGATTAAAACTCATTCATATATTGATAAATATATATACACTTATGTATATACATATATATATTAGCTAATAATATAAGCATAGAATTTTTATAATTAAATATATAATATGTAACCTAATTACTTATATCTATATATTGAATATACTACATAGTTATATTTTATAATTTGTACAATAATTAGTCGATAAGATTTAATAATTTTATATACTAGTATGTGGGAACCATATATGCTATCATATTATGTGTATGTATTAATAATTTATGTAGGCATATAATATTATTATCGATAAATATAAACTAGTTAGATATTAATTATTTTTAAATTTTTTAAATCTTATAATTCAATAGAAGTTCTACTTGTTAGTTGTATAAATTCAATATTAGACTTTTTATTTTGTATCTATCTAATTTATTATTTATTAAATCTTATTCAAAAAATAATAATAATAATAATAAACGACTTGAGCCAAGCTTAAGCTCGAGTTGGAAATTTAGTTTACCGAGTCGAGCTCGAACAAATAATAAATAAAATTCTCAAGCTCGAACTCAAATATTTTAAGTCGGGCCAAGCTCGACAAGCCAAAGACCGGCTCGGCTCGGCTCAGCTCGACTCGATTACAGCCCTAGCTAAGAGCACTAGTAGTGGCCTAACTAAAGTTTAGCCAAGTTTTGACTAGAAAATTTACTTTTATAAATTTAGCTAGCCACTTTTCAACAATATAAAATAACAAACTCTTTAAATATATCATTATTCTACTAAAATATTGATTTTGATATTTTCATTTATTTTTTAATTAGAATATTTATTCATATTTTAATCACTTAAGCACTAGCAATAGCTTATTTATCTTTTATCTTTATCTTCAAATTTGAATAATATGTCTTTAAATTTATCTGTATTGGCTTATGCATCTCTAAATTTTTACATAGCTATAACAGTGTTTGAAAAAGCACTGTTGATTCTCCAAATATTATTTTTAATGTTCTCTCTCTCTATCCGAATGCCAATATACCATCTAGAATAAAATTTTATTATTTGGTCTCCAACATTATTCAGTCTCTCTCTATTCGGTCCCCAACATTATTTTTAATTTATTGGACCATCCAAATTAACAATATATCATCTAGATGCATAAAATAGACCATGTCTAAATTTATAGGAAATTTTTTTTATAAAATAATGAATATTTTATTATTATTTAGTTACAAAATGCATAATCCAATATAAGAATTTTTTTTCTTATTTAAAATCAATCTTCAAAAAATATAATTTTGTATATAAAAATTCATAAATCACTTCCAATGCTCTTAGCAATTAGGCAGAATATTTTGGTCGACAAGGTGATGCAGGCTTTTAATTTTCTTTATAATTATTCATGCTGTTTTATGAGTTGTAGTACTGCTCATACCTTAATTTATTTGGCAGAGTGGTTTGCTTTATTGGTAGACAAGCAAGGCCAAATGTGCCAGGTTCCGTATGCAATTAAGTTCGGTTTAATTGCTCTTGATTCATACAAGCCGGAAGCAATTTTTTATGGATGAAAAATTATTTGGCCAGTGAAAAAGGGATTGGCCAAATTTATTGATACTAGTAGTAAAGCAACATCCAAGGGATGTTTGCTCAGTAGAGATAAAATACATATGTTAATTTTATATATATATATATATATAAACTATATATAGATGGAAAAGTAAATTAATATACACATCAAGAGACGTTTGCCTAATTGGGTGAAATAGTTTTTTTACAAAAATATTATGGTTTTTAGAAGAAAAATTGATTAATAAATAATTTAACGCATAGAAACAAAAACAAAGTTTGATACAAGTTTACAAAATAAATTAAGTACCATACATGCCTAATGCCAACGGTGTTTGATACAAGTTTCCAAAATAAAGTGGTACACACATTATATATGAACCATTATAAATTAAGTACCATATATGAACCATATAAACACTTTATCCCATTACAGGCCCATAAAGGAAACGTCAAGAAAAAGAAAAGGCTAAAGACTGAAGCATAAATGGATAGTGACTGTAATGTCTAAGTCACTTGAGCCCCATGCAAACTTGTGACGTACCCCAATTGCAAACAAGTGTCTGGATGCTCATTTTCCTCAGATGAGGTAGAAACAACTTTTAAACATGTTTGGGAAAACCTCCTCATTTCAGGCTCGAATTCAAGGGAAACTTACTTGGAGACGCTTCTTCGTTTTTGCTCCAGCTGTTCATATTTAGGGACAATAAACATCAGTGCAGTAGATTTAGGTCGTTCACATGGGTTTATGCAGAAGAAATGGTTTTGATGTGTATGTATGCATAGTTGAATCAAGTTTAATTCTCACCTGATTACGCAGGGCCCCATTCTCCAACATTGCCTTTTGCTCCTGAGTGTAACATAAACCCAAATCCAAGTTAATTCTAATGGAAAGCGAAGCATAATCCAAAAGAGCATATTATTGATTCCCACATTGATATTTTTATTAGCCTCTGTTTCCAAGGTAATGAAACTTCACTTCAAAAGAAAATCTCTTTCCATTTCTAAATTCTAGAGTGAATGAGACACCAAATTTTGAAAAGAAATAATTCTGATAGCATTAATTTTATTTTACAAGCTTCAAATTGTGGTAAATTATTGCCATTGAAAGTTTCAAATTTTCTTTCATGTGAATTAGATTGTACCTAAATATGAACCATCACTACAAGGGATCAGAGAATTAGTTTAATCATGTGCTACGTTTATTCACAACTGAATTCTTGAAATTAAAGTTAAAATATAACTTAATCATTATTACTGTAACTTAAAAAAGTGTGAATGTTATAGAAGAAATGTAGCCATCTAGCTAGAGCTATCAGCCCTATGGAAGCTGCTGTTCAGGGAGCCTTAAACAACAAAGTATTGTAGAAGATACAAAAAACAGAAGCAACAAAGAAACATTAATTCATCTAGCAACAATGAATTGAGATGAAACATTTGGTGGCATTAATTTCCAGATGTGGTTAAGCAACAAAGAAATTGTGTTGTCTTTGATATTTCAAGGAGCTTATGAAGTTTCTGTTAAAAAAATGTGAAAATAAAAATTGAATTATAGATAATGGACTATAACTAATGGAATTGCATCTAGAAGATGGGAATTGATACTAAATGCCGATACCAGTATGCCAAGATAGCCCATGAACAATGAATAATAGAGCAAATAAATTGGATAGTTTGCCACAAGAACTAATAGAGCATTGTGAATTTATAGATAAAGACACCATTTAATTTTCGTTGCATAACCAATGAATCCATTTGTATTTACAACATCCAGAGTTTGGAAAGGGATTCACAAAAAACAACAAGTGAACTTGTCATGATGCTCCCATTTCTACTGGACAACCAAATGAGTAGTCTGTATGAATACGATTATCAAATCTATCCCTTGATTCTAGCAAGATCACCTGAAAAAAGAAATTGACGATATTTAGAAATTGCATAAAGCAAGACAGTCTTGCCTACCTAAAGCTTTTAGTAAAGAAAAAGAGATATACTGCATTACATATGATTACCTTAAATGATGCATCATTGAGGATATGTGCAGCAGCTACACCCTATATACCACTACCAGTGATTATAACTGAAGCTATTAAACCCTGTTGCCTCTAAATATGGGAGGCAAATGTGCCTAGTCATCATACACATGCATATCAGCATGGGAACAACTTTCTCAAGCACATATAAACTTAATACAAGATGAAAAGAGACACCCTAACTTAATTAGAATAAATCCTGACTTAATTATTTCAGTAAAAACTCTTTAGCTCCATCTTTTTCTCCACACAAATTAAAATTAAATAAATAAATAAACAACTGATAATATTGTAACTTGCTTAAGCAAGGAAAACCAATCTAGATTTTTTTTTTTTTTTTTGACATTCAAATATACAAATTGGCACCCAGAGACAAATCACATTAAATACAAGAACAAGGTTATATTTTTCATCGCAATCATGCCAATTTAAAAAAAAAAATAACAATTTAATCATGATTGATCTCGACTCTTTGAGTAAAAGCTCATCTTGACTGCAGCAAATAATAAATCGTGTTTATTTTCCACACTAAAAGAGTAACTTGATTTAAACTATTGCATACAGCAGAATGTTTGGCCATCAAATTACAGCTGTGAACAAAACAACCTTGAAAGAAATAAGTTATCAACGCCTTATTGAAGTTTGAATTCCTTGAAGAACGCTTTCCAACTGCTCAAGGAATAACTTTTTTTTTATATAAGTAGGAATAACTGAGAATTTTTTTTTCACATGGGATAGAAACAAAGCATGTTAAAAATATGAGTGAGTATTAAAACTTCCATCATAAAACTACAGACCACCAGTCAGCATTTTATGATTTAAAACATCATAATTTTAGAAAAAAACAACATTTTTTATAAGTAAAGATTTAAAAAAACATTAAACCAAAACAAAAACAAATCTATTCTTCCTGCAATATACATGTGGAAAATTAAATTTTGAACAGGCTCATGCCAATGATTGCCCAATACTTTAGGACCCCCTCATGGTCTACACAATACATGTCCTAAGCACTCTAACCAAGTTTCCAAGCAGCCTATGTTCTTGGATAATAAAATCAATCATTTCCAAAACCAAGGACATGTCATTTATTCCCATAGCCAATTCATACAAGAAAAATAAAAAAGTAAAGGCTCTATGTCATTGTCTGCCCAAGGCTTCACGACCCAACAATACTTACAAAAAATATCTCACTGAAAATTAAAATTAAAATAAACTAAGAAAATGAGGGTCTTAGAGGAAAATATTTGTGTAAAGATAAACTCAACATCTAAATCCATTTATTAAACTGCTGCATGGCATGCTTTCTAATTATGTCATGATCCAAAGCATTTATTATTAAATAAGTCATTTTTATAACCTGAAACTCTCGCTCTCCTCATGCTCTAACCCAGATTCAACACCATATATATTCACAACCAGATTCGCAACATTAGCCCCTATATGCAATAAAAATATATGAAATAAATCTCTCGGTTTAAGGCATTGTAAAATTTATAGAGCAACCGGTGATGAAGCAGTAATATCCATAATACTTACAGAGCAGACAGTGACAGAGATCTACTGCAAATGAGATCGACTGAGGGTTTTCTTCGTATCCCTCTCGTAGACACCTTGAAAATTAAAATTATAAGCAACTTAGAAAATGAGGGTCTTAGAAGGAAATATTAGGGTAAAGATAAACCCAACGCTGCAGAAAACCACGACATGGAAGGAAAAAAAATCTAAACCCATTTATTAAACTGCTCTTAGTGAGAATCTGCTTGTTACTTTGCACTGAACAAAGAAATTCTCACTGAGCAGAGTCTTCAGCCATCAGGGCCTCCAACACCCTATTCAACAAAAACCACGAATTAAACCTAGACTCAGAGACAGAAAATCATAGAACAATCCCGACAAAAAATTGATTGGAACAAATTAACACATAAAAAAATGGAAAAAAGAAACGAAGTCAGAGCTAGGCTTCTCTAGCCATGGACGGTGGAGAGAAAGAGCTATCGAAACCACCGTTTCTAAGGCACGATGGAGGAGATCGAGAAGAGAAACGACAAATCTGGTGTGAAATCTCAGAGGTTAAGGTCGAGATGATGGAAACAGAGGGAGAGAGAGGCATTGGGGCTGGGTCTCATAGCTTCGGTGGTTTGGGTTTCAGCAAGATGAAGAGAAATCGAGGGTCATGAGGTAGAGATAGAGAAAAGAGAGGGGGTCTGAGTTGAAAGGGAAAACTCGAGAGGGAGACGAAGCCGAGTAAGCTACATCACACCAAAGAATGTAAAGACTAAGCTACCCTCACATAAACGGATACAAAAAGTGAAAACGGAAGGATAAAAAGGGCAAAACACCTAAAATACACGGAAGACGACAATTTTACCATTCATCTCTATCGCCGTAAAAGATTAGCATTTAAAAAATGGTATGCATACAGCCAAGAGACCATCATAAAAAGTTATTCTGATGCACTGACAACCGCTATGAAACCAGCATAAAAAGTTGTTCTGATGCACTGACAATAACATCGCAGTCTACGAAATTAAAAATTTCTTACACATTACAAAACACTTAAATCACTGACAAAATCTGCAAAATATAAAAGATAAAAATAATAAATTCAAAACATCTTAACACACGACACAAAGGAATATAATAAAACGATAAAAAAACACAACACACGGGCTACAACACGGAAGGACAAGAAACACTGTTTATTACTGTAGATGCACTATAGGTGCTTATATAATAGAGACAGATTTTAAATTTTTTATTTACTATTCATATAAAAATATTTGCTAAAAAAAATTTTTTAAAAAAATTATACAGTGTGGAGTGTGAATGAATAATAAGAGATTGTGAAGAGTTTTTGAAAAAAAATAATCTCTTCCCCGTAACCGATGCACTGACTACTGACCCACTCACACAAATTAAAAAAAAAAAAGAAGGTAATTGTGCGAACAAAACAGAAAGAGAAAAGTGATCGAAAATTCACTGTTCATAAAATTGAAGGATAAAAACGTAAAAACATGAATAAAACAAAATAAATTGAGGGATAAAAACGGTAAACAAACAAGATAAAGAGACAAAACTGTAAAAATGCGAATAGAAGACTAAAATAGAGCGGGCAAAGATGAAATAAAAAAATGGTCAAAAATCCAGTGGCAGATTGACAGATATTTGACAGGTTACTTGATCATAAATTTTGTACCTACATTAGGCGGCAAAATATAAAACACAAAAATAATAAACCTAAAACATCCTAACACTCAACGATAAAGAGCTGAAAAAGAAAAAACCGACTGACACAATTACATCCTATTTCTGACATAACACCGAAAAGATCAAAATAGAAATAAAATCTAAAGTTGCACTGCACCAAAAGATAAAAAAAATAACCTCACTTAAACGGACACAATGGCAGAAAGACACAACAATACATGGACTATACATGGAACAACAAAACACTGTTCATTACTGTTCATTTGTGATAGCCTCTTATATAATAGAAAGATATTTGTTGAGTTTGGTGTAGTTAGTTTTTAAGCAACTTATCTAAAATTTGGCCCAAATTTGACTATGATTATCTCACTACTAATACTCTAATAAGACATGGAAATAAGCTATATTAGATTAGGTGAATTCATATAACAATAACTTTGAGCTGCAGAATTCAAGCCTTTAGTCATATTTGACTGAGTACTGTAGCTCGACAAAAGCAATTGTTTACTATGTTTAAGTCTTTTTCCTCTTGATTTTTCTTCTTTCTACCGAAGTCTATTGCTCTTTTCCTGGAGTTTTTTTTTTCCCTTTGTTTTTGCTTCTTTGCCTTGCCCTCATGAAATCAACTCATCCGATTGAACATCACCATCGACAACGGTTTCGTCTAGTCTTCGTGATGCCACTGCACCGCCCTCTCCTCTCTCTCTCTCTGATCCCGCATGTTCTCTTCCTCTCCCAGCGACTAGGTATGCGATGTCGATATAGGGATCCTAATATTTATTCTTCTTCAAATATTTAAAGCATTTGTTTCTCGAGAAACTCTTATTGCAGTCAGGTGTGGAAGTCGTTGCGTAGTCGGTTTTGCCCACGTAGACAAAAATGAAACGAACCGTTTCATTCAAAATGAACAAAACACGGTTTTCAAGACTTATGTTTCTCCCACCTTCCCCTAGGTTTTTCCCATCTCTTTCTTCCCTTCGCGAATCTGAGAATTCCCTTGAGCATCTGAGATGGAACAATTATTTCAGCGATACTATATCAAGCCAACCACAATGACGAGGAGGCAAGGGATTGGGAAAGGGAGGTGCGAAACGGCACCGTAAGGTACTGAGGGACAACATCCAGGGCATCACCAAGCCCGCCATCCAACAGCTTGCGAGGCATGGTGGAGTCAAGCGCATCAACTGCCTCAATTACAAGGAGACTCGTGGCATTCTCAAGATCTTCCTCGAGAAAGTGATCCTCGACACCGTTACTTACACAGAGCATGCTCGCTGCAAGACTGTAACTGCCATGGACGTCGTCTATGCCTCGAAGAGGCAGGGCAGAACCCTCTATGGGTTTGAGGGCTAAGGAGGTTTGAGTTTCTGTGACTAGCTGGCTTAGAATTAGGGTCGTGTCTTAGTCAATGAAAATTGGGGGTTCATTGTATCGGACTTAATTCGTTGACATTTCACTGAATCAAGAAATGAACCAACATCACTATTTAAGTTCATATTATTTTGTGCAAAAGTGTCTTGAATCTCTCGAGATGTTATCTAATGTCATTACCTGAGATACTTGCTGTTGTTTGGTTTCCAAGAAAGTGTGGGGAAAAGGAAAAGGTTTCGTTGTTTTAAAAAAAACAAAACCACAACGACGAGGATGACCTATTGTAGTGCCAAACTCCTGACCAACAAACCTCTACTACATGGAAGGTGGTGTCTTGGAAGTGAAGGGAGGTGAGGTAGGAGAGCGTTTGGAAGGCGGTGGACTTGGTGTGGGGATCGGTGGACTTGACCTCACAGTGGATCTCATCAATGGAAGAAGAAGAATAATAAGAAGAAAAAACTCCTCCTGCCATTTTATTCAGACAACCAAAGAAACCCTCTTGCTCTCTTTGTGCACTAAATCGATTATGATCTGCAAATTCACCCTTTATTCATGTCTTCTGTGTTTGTGCCAATACAAAGAGGAAGAAGAATGAAGGTTGGGGTATTAAAAATTCTGCACTCTGTTTTTTTTTTTAAATTAACAGCAACTGCCACATTAGCAGTCTACATCAGTCGACTGTGTGGCGACTGTAGCTGGCAACTGTACATAGTAGAATTGTTGTTTCCCACATCTTATCTCTCTTTCTCTTTCTCTCTCTCTCTCTCTCTCTCTAATTTGTGTGCTCTAACCCCCCCTTTTGTGATTAATCTGTCATTTATGATATGGAGAGATTTTTGGGGTTAAGGATTTTGGGGCTTACCATTTGTGAAGATCTCTTTGAGATTTATTGAGAGTTTCTAGGGTCTATTTTACCATTTGTGTTCCTTATTTTGTGTTACAAAATTCAAGGCTGACGAATTGGTTTAGTTCAATCGGATTTGGGGTTCCTTTTTCTGGCCGAGGACCTAAGCATGTCTCTTGCCATTAATGTCTGGATGAGTTTGGATTAGTTTGCTTTTATTCACCATCTTTTAGTGTGAATGAGTTTGCTTGCGTGTTGAGTGTTCTTTTTTTTTTTCTTCTTTTGATTTTGTGGATTAATTTCTTTGCATATATGCTAGCTGTTTTGAATCAAAATTACATGAAGGAGAAGTTGGAGAACATCATAAATTACATTAAGGGGGAGTTGGATGAACTAAAAAGGGAGGACTTCTTCAACTCATAACTTATTATCTATAGCTGTGCACAATGATGAGGATATCATTTCCTAACATGGGGTTTGGTTCATATGTTGTTCAGGATGTGTTGCTTTGTTTATGCTTCTTGTTTTGCCGTGTTATATAAAATCTTGACATATGTTAATTTTTCATGTGTATTATTTTTGCTCTACAAATATTGATATAAACCCGTGGGAATGGAATCCTTTAAACCCATAATCAAATTGAAAACTCATCCAAGAAAGTCAAAATCAAGACAATGAAAAATTTAGACCCGTTGAGAAACTCGTTTCAAGAACCTAGATTATATGAAAATATAGACCGTTAAAAAACCTATCTCAATAACCTAAATTATAAGGAAGAATGTCACAAAAGTTGTGATTTGCCATTGATAAGTTCAAAAGTTCATTCAAGAACAAGAGGAGATAAACTCAACTCACAATGAATAAATTCATAAAATTTTATAAAATTTCTTAAAATAAGGCTACAAATAGTATTTAAATCAAAACATAATTAAAACCCTAGCCAAAATAAAGTTATTTCTTCCAAAAATACCTATGAATGAATAGTGACACGGCTACAATAACTTCTTGAAACCCTAGTTCAACAAAATAAAACATATGTGGGCCAAGCATCCTCAATCCCAATTATTCTAGACTAATTCCTATAACTAATCAAATAAGCCCATTTAATGAAATAAACAAGTCCAAGGCCTTCAATCACATAAACATAATAGTAGGCCCTAATTTATGTTGCACTCTTCCATAACTTGTATCACGTGGATGATCACAGAATCTCCTTTTTCTCAAGCCTATCTTGAATATTCGGCTCTTACTAGACTCGTCTCAAGTGGATTGCACCAATCCTTGCATTGCTTCCATGCACTTCTTAATTCTTGATCTTGTGATTGTCTCATCTAAAACTTGTAAAAGATCTTTAAGATTTGGTCCACCTTGGTGTCCATCATTATTAGGAAAAGTTGGCCAAACCACAAAAAGATATGTCAAGATTGGATTTTTGGCTGTGTCTGCACTTCAATAATTGAAGTCTCAGACTTTCAAGTTTCACCTCATGGCATTGCATTCGAACCACAAAAAGGTTGAGGATTGTTATTCTAAGGGGTGTGATTACCAAACAGTGTATCCCTTGGAATGACACCCTCTCCATGGTGATAGTTCCTATGAGGGGTGATGGTCAAGTGTCAAAAGACACAACTTTTTGATTTTGTGACTAGTGAATTGTTAAAATAAACAACTTTTTTATTTAGTCAAAAGGTTGTGTCACTTATTAAGGTTATGTCATTTGTCAACCATTGAGTTACCTATAAATAAGGGTTATTGGTGCACAAATTCATTCACTCAATTCCCTTTGTCCATCACTAACTTGTGGGACAAATACCCCCACGGGAGTATCACCATATTGCCAAATTTCGTTTCTATTTATTCTTCATAATTATACAAGGATTTCACTTAGTTATACGTGATACCCAATTATAATGCCACCTACAATTAAAAACATAAAGCTTGCATGTAGCTGAAGAGACAAATTGTTATATTGAATTTTCAATCTAGCTATTTTGAAGAAGCGTTACAATGGTAGGATTTTTCTTGGGCAATATATTTGCGTGCAAATCATAGTACATCTTTCATACTATAAAATATTGTTTCAGCTAGATCAAATGATAACAACGTAAACAAAGTTTGAAACAATAAGTTGCTTCATTCTTTGTGCTGTTGCCTGTCAACATTTATGGATGACTATGTTTTTGCAGGTACTACTCAAAACACTCAAAGTGGCTGGCCAACATTTTTTAAGCTATTTGATCACTGTTGAAAGCTATGGCTGAAGCTGTCCAACCAGATTTGTGTATCTTGTGATCACTATCTGCCAACATTTATGGATGGTTGTGTTGAAATCTATTTGATGTAAAATACAATAGATATGATTGATGGATAGAAGATCATTTGGCAAAAGAATATAGTTGAACGAAAAATGTAGATATTTAATTTGTAATTAAGATAGAGTAGAAGCATCGTACATGTTTACTTGATTTTCATACATGGGAAGGCCCAGTAGAAGAAGGCATGGGCCTTAGTAGCAATTTAGTAATATTGGATGCTCTTTCGATTAATTTTTCAAAAACAAATATCATCAGCATTGGCACTGAAACCAAGACTAGAGAAAGTGAAGGTGTTGAGGCTTGATTTCCATGCAACCTCCTCATGCCAAGGAACCAAGCCTGCTTTATAATTGGTTGCTTTCCAATCTTTTTTCCACTCATCTTTTTCATATTTCCTAAAACAAAAACAAATCTATTGCATAGCGGTTTTGATTTCTTATGCAACCTCATCAATATTAACTGACATCGACAAATATATTTCTTAATTTTTTTAATAAGTATATTAAAGGAAAATAATTTGTACACTCTTGAAGTGTGTTTTGTGCATTCTTTTTAAAAAAAATATGATAAATCTATGGCCCAGATTAAAAAAAAAAAAAACCATATATTTTAATAATAAACTCTATTATTTAAAAAAAAATTATACAATCTAAAATTATATCTAACATTATTCTTATATTAAATTCACACCATAATGTATTATATCACAAATTATTGCATAAGCCATAAAGAGGTGATAAACATGAAAAACCTCATCCTTAAAGCCTATATAGGGAGACTTTTTAGAGTTGGTCTTTTGAATTTGTGGGTCCCATTTAAAATATATGTTCTTTCCGAATCAGTTCCACTTGCATCCCCAATATTTGAAATTGAAATTTATGAGCCACAAAATTGAAAGAAAAATCACAACATCAAACATAAGAAAATAAGAAAAAAAAAGGAAACTATTGTTAAATTGAATGTTGGATAAGTGAGTTAAGATGAGATAGATGGGATGAGAGTTGAAAATTAAATAAAATATTCTTATAATATTATTTTTTAATATTAATTTTATTTTAAAATTTGACAAAATTAAATTATTTATTGTATTTTGTACAGGAGTTTGAGAAAGTTATAATGATAAGATGAGTTGAGAATCTTCTTGTATCCAAGCAGCACCATACATACTCCCCAAGCTCATCTCTAAGCTCTCATACTCATACGCCTCTATCTTTATGAGTTCCCATACTATACTGACTCTGCCTCTGTTATTGGAAATAAAAGGAAAAACAAGTTCGATTGTTGTTTGTCATTTTGTTAAATGGGTTGCCGTTGCCCTCCACGTTTCGTTGGATTTCTTGAATTTATATAGTTAAATCGGATGTTATTTGTAATTTTGTTCAATGTTGTTTGTTTTTTCTAGATTTCAATTAGTTGTTGCTTTGGGGGCTGGGGCTATTTTACTGTTGTTTTTTTTTTTTTTCTTTTTTTTTTTTTTTTTTTNAACGAGCTTCAAATCTTGCCAAAATTCAAGAATACGATAATATTGAAAGAGAGATATTTAACTTACTGATGGATTGATGAGAGAGAAAGAGATGGGACACAAGGCAGAGAGAGACGGCATTAGGGCGACAGGGACGGTGAGTTGAGTCTCACTAGTGGACAACAGAGAGAGGTCTGAGATAAACAACAATGTTGGCAAGAGAGAGAAAGTGAGAAACGACGCCATGGGAAGAAATGAAAAAGAGGGATGTGGGCTTGGGTTAGGGCTTTAGCTCTAACTTAAAACGACACCAGTTGATATGTTAAACCAAACTGCGTCATTTTTTATTCTTATTTTTAAATGTATGTACAAAATGATGTCATTTTATATAAAAATAAAATAAAAAATATATAGTATATTCGTTGGTTCACCAATTTGAACGGAATTAAACCAATCGACGTCAATTTCTAGTATTTTGGGTTGTTGGCCAACTGGTTCCGAACTCCAGCGGTCGTTTCCTGTCGATTCTGTTGGTTACTAATCACCCCTAAAATAAACACAGAAATTGTGCCCCCAAAATCTCAAACAATTAACTATTTAAACTATTTTACGATTTTCAACTTCAATTTAAAAATATTTTCAATATCTAACAAAATTTTAAAAACATTACTCTCATGAAAACTCAAAAATTATCTAATTAGAATAATTCTATTTAAAAACCTTTACACCATGCACTATCCATGTGACATAATTGGATTTGAAATATAAGTTTTAAAATTTGAATCTTACAAATCAAATTATATCAAGTGGATAGTGTGTGGTGTAAAGGCTTTCTAATAGCACTGGTCGACAATCATATTCTATAGAAATTAGAATTAGATAAGAGATATACTTTTGGGGTATACAAGCATCGCATACTTCATTTAACAAAAAGTGGGTCCATTATTAAAAAAAAAATCATGTAAATCACAAATTTATCCAGGTACACGAGACACTCTAGGATTTGTATAAATAACAAATTTATACAAGCATCGCAAATATCATTTATGATTAGATAATTATTGTTAGAGATAAAATCAAATCATGGATAAAATCATATCAAATTAAATAGTTATTTTAAGGATTTGATTATTAATTTTAGATGCTCGAATGTCTTGTAAAAGTGCATTCAAAAGTCACTCTTAGTGTATTTTAATTGTTTTATGTTAAAAAATACACAAACAAGTTCAATGATAACTTTTTTAAATATTAAAGAAAAAAATACACTAAGAACACTTTTGAAAACATGAAGAGCATCGAAGTATTTTCCTTTTAAGAATTATAATTAAGATATTTATCTAATCAGTATATCCAATCAAGGTGTCGTGACTCGTGATTGACTCAAAGCCGGTACGAATTTAATAAGTTTTGATCCTGATAACTATTAATCCCTTTTTGAATCTCATCAGATGTCATCATATCATTCATAAATAGAGAGTGGAAAACAATAGATAGATGCAGTTATGGATGTTGAGAGTTGGATTGAATCGTGTTGAAATAGCGCTTCTAAGGATTGGTCGCTCGAGCGGTGTTTCTACAAACTGCTGCTCGAGCGAAGACTTACCTAATGAGTTCGCTCAACTGTTGCTCGACAATGAGCTTGAGCTAGATGCTTCTAGAGAGTTTGCTCGACACCCGCTCGATACGCGCTTGACACTCAGCTTGAGCGGTATGACAATCCTAACTTTCGCTCGAGTGAATGTTCTTGTTTTAGGGTCCGCGCCGCTACAGTATAAATATGAATGTTTCAACATTCATTTCACACTTCTGAACCATTTAAGGCTGTGACTTTTGTAGCTAAAATGTGAGGTCCTCTTTGTGCTATTTCCAAGTGTGATTTGACACCTTAGTTAAGGATTTTGTAATCAATACTCTTTGTACGCCACCTTTGTTAATAGTAAAATCATTGAAGCCGACCCCACTAGTTGATGTAGGCTCACATTTAGCTGAACCAATTAAATATTGGTGTTCTTTGTGTGCTTGTTATTTCCTTTGTTTGCTTCCGTTATTATTTGCTTCAACTTAGCTTTTGTTATATGGTCTATTCCCAACAAACTGGTATCAGAGAGCCAGGCTCTGTGTAAAGTCTTAAGGAATGGCTATGGCGAAGTTTGAAGTGAAGAAAATCGACGGTCAAAACAACTTTAGCTTATGGTGCATCAAGATGAAGGCTTTGTTGCGACAACAAGACTTATCGAAAGTATTGGACAAGAAGGTATCCAATGATTCTCCTGCACTGACAAGAGAAGAAGAAGAGAAGGCACATAGTACCATTTTGTTGTCATTATCGAATGGAGTTTTGAGGGAGGTTGCCTTTGAGGGAGGTTGTCGATAAGGAGACTGCTACTGATCTTTGGTCTAAACTTGAGAGTTTGTACATTAAGAAATCTCTTACCAACCGTTTGTATTTGAAGCAGCGGTTATACACATTCAAAATGAAGGAATGTACTCCTATCTCTGAACACTTAGATGAATTTAATAAGATTATTATGGACTTGAGGAATATTGACATTAACCTTGAAGAAGAGGATCAACTCTTAATTGTTTGGTGTTCATTGCCTATGTCATTTGATAATTTCGTAAATTCAATGTTGTATGGTAGAGATACTATTTCTTTAGCAGATGTGAAATCTGCTTTAAACTCTAAGGAATTGAGAACCAAATTGAATTTGAAGGGGACGGATAATCAAGCCAGTGGTTTGTTTGTTAAGTGTTCCTCTAGCAAAAGTAGATCAAAGGAGAGAAATTCAGAGAAGAACAAGAGTAAATCCAGGGGCAGTTTATAGTCAAAATTTAACAAGAAAAATGTTAAATATCATTACTGTCATTAATTTGGTCATTACAAAAATGAGTGTCCCAAACTGAAAAATAAAGAAGAAGGCACTAGTTCCTCTAATGTTGTTAGCGTTGCTAATGAGTCTAATGGCATATATATTGTCTTAGCAATTAGCGGTTCAAATAGTCGCTATGGTGACAAGTGGGTCATGGACTCAGCTTGTCCTTTACATATATGACTCAAGGACTGGTTCACTACATATGAACCAGTCAATAGTGATTCCATTTTGATGGAAAATGATATGGCATGTAAAATTGTTGGAATTGGTTCAGTTAGGATTAAGGTGTTTGATGAAATTGTCAAGACATTGTCTAACGTCCGACACATCCCATATTTGAAGAAAAAACTTATTTCCTTGGGTACTCTTGATTCTTTGGGTTTCTGGTACACCGGTGAATGTGAAGCCATTAGAGTCAGTAAATGATCCATGATTGTAATGAGAGGAGTTAAGATAGATGACCTTTATTTCTTTTAGGGCAGTACGATGACAGGTGCACCATGCAGCTGCAGTGTCTATCTCAAATAATCCAGACTCAGATATTACCCGTTTATGGCATAAGCGTTTGTGTTACATGAGTAAAAAGTGGATGTCTATTCTGAGTAAGCAGGGTTTGTTGTGTGATCAGAAGATAGGAAAACTTGAATTCTGTAAACATTGTGTGTTTGGAAAATAGTGCAGGGTTCAGTTTACTATAGGGGTTCACATAACTAAAATTACTGTGGACTATATTCATTCTGATCTTTGGGGTCTATCTTCTATTCTATCGAAAAATGGGGTCCAGTTTTTGCTTACTTTTATTGATGATTGCTCATGGAAGGTTTGAATTTATTTTCTGAAGCAGAAGAGCGATGTATTTGCTAACTTAAAACAATGGAATGCTTTGATTGAAAATCAGACATGCAACAAGGTTAAGTGACTCCAGACCGACAACGGTATGAAATTTTACAGAGGTGATTTTGATGAATTCTATGAAGATGAAGACATAGTGAGGCACATTACAGTGAGACATACTCCACAACAAAATGGAGTAGCTGAACAGATGAATAGGACTCTCTTGGAGAGAGCCCGCAGTATGCTTTCAAATGCCGGCTTGTCTAAAGATTTTTGGGATGAAGCAGTCAACACAACTTGTTATTTGGTTAACCGCTCTCTAGCCACAGCTATTGGTTTAAAATCTCCAAATTATGTATGGTCTGGTACTCCCTCTGATTATCCCAATTTGAAAATTTTTGGTTATCTTACATATTTCCATATTAATGATAGAAAACTTGAGCCAATGGCAAAGAAGGACATATTCATTAGATATGTCAATCGGGGTGAAAGAATTAAAGATATGGTGTACTGATCCTAAATCACTCAAGTTTGTAATTAGTAGGGATGTAGTATTTGATGAACAATCCATGCTTAATCCGAGAAAAGAGTTTACTGTGACTACCGGTGAAGAGCAAGGTAATGGCAAGAAGGTGGAGTTATAGCTTGAGGCTTCACAAGGGGTGCCAGGCGACACCCAAGATCATGCTATTACTGATGAGCATGATCTTAACTTTGATGATAGCACACAAGGTGAGCAAGACTACAGTATTGCTACTGGTAGACAGAGGAAGCAGATAAGGCCACCTTAAATATATGCTCATGAAGACATGGTGATGTATGCACTTACTACAGCAGAGGACATAGATGGTCAGGAGCATTCCAGTTATTCAGAAGTTTTCAAAAGTAAAGAGTATACACAATAGTGTGCAACGATGAATGGGGAGATTGAGTCTCTTCACAAAAACCAAACTTGGGATTTGGTTAAGTTGCCTAAGAAGACGAAGATTGTTGGTTGCAAAAGGGTCTTCAAAAGAAAAGAAAGAATCCAGGGTGTTGCAGATGCAAGGTACAATGCACGCTTAGTTGCAAAAGGCTACAATCAGAGAGAAGGCATTGACTTCAATGAAGTTTTCTCTCCAATGGTGAAACACAGTTCAATCAGGGTGTTGTTTGCTATGGTGGCAGTGTATGACCTAGAACTTCAGCAACTTGATGTTAAAATAGTGTTCTTGCATGGTGAGCTTGAGGAGATCGTTTACATGCATCAGCCGGAGGGATTCATTGTTCAAGGAAAAGAAGATCTTATGTATAGATTGAAGAAATCATTGTATGGTTTGAAGCAGTCTCCGAGACAATTATAAATGTTTTAATTCTTGATGGTATGATAGATCATGGTTACGTGAGAAGTAGCTATGATAGTTGCGTTTATCACAGTCAGTTATCTAATGAGTCTTTTATTTATTTGCTATTTTATATTGATGATATGCTTATTGCTGCTAAAAGCATATCTGACATTAGTTTGTTGAAAACCCAACTCAGAAATGAGTTTGAAATGAAAAACTTAGGTGCTGCAGAGAAGATTTTGGAAATAGAGATCCACAAAGATAGAAAAGCTAGAAAGTTGTACTTGTCCCAGTGAAAGTACATTGAGAAAGTTCTTCAGATTTGGAATTTTAATTCCAAATCTGTAAGTACACCACTTGTTACACATTTTAAACTTTCAGCATCTCTAGCTACTCAAACAGACGAGGAGGAACGGTTCATGGTCCTTATTACAATGTAGTTGGCAGTATTATATATGCAATGGTTTGTACTCGTCCAGGTATTTCACAGGCAGTGAGTGTTGTTAGTAGGTATATGGCTAACTCGGGTAGAGCTCATTGACAAACTTTGAAATGGATACTCAGGTATTTGAGAGGTACTTCGAACCTTGATTTAATCTTTGATAGAGAAATTGACTACAATTCAAAGGTGGTTGGTTATATAGATTTTGATTATGCTGGGGACTTGGATATGAGAAGATCATTGACAGGGTATGTATTTACTTTGTGTGGTTTTGCTATTAGTTAGAAAGCAACACTACAATCTACTGTTGATTTATCAACTACAAAAGCAAAGTATATGGCAGTAGCCAAGGCTGTTAAGGAGGCCATTTGGTTGAAAGGTTTGATCGGTCATTTGAGATTAAAATAGGATGCAATTTCAGTGTTTTGTGACAGCTAGAGTGATCAAAAATCAAATGTATCATGAGAGGACAAAGTATATTGATGTTTAGGTATCATTTTCTTTGAGAAATTGTTACAGATGGCGTGTTAGAAATTCAGAAGATTGCTTCTGCTGAAAACCCAGCAGATATGTTGACAAAGCCAATTCCAGCTTACAAGTTCAAACTTTGTTTGGACTTGATTGGTGTTCGGGGTATGTGATTCCCTTAAAAAATTTGATGGATGGGGTCGGTTTTTTAGTTAATGGTTTCTTGTTAGGCTTGGTAGAATTCAAGCCAAGGTAGAGATTTGTTAAGAGGTGGCTTGAATCCTGTAGAAATAGCGCCTCTAAGGATTGGTCGCTCGAGCAGTGTCTCTACCACCCGAGCAAAGACTTACCCAATGAGTTCGCTCAACTGCTGCTCGATAATGAGCTCGAACTAGACGCTTCCAGAGAGTTCACTTGACACCCACTCAAGCTGAAAGCTCAACTTTCAGCTCGAGCGGGATGACGTCTAAAAAGTTTGCTCAACACCCGCTCAACTTTCAACTCTAGTGGGATGACTTCCAAAGAGTTTGCTTGACACCTGCTCAAGCGGGATGGCAACCCTAACGTTTGCTCAAGCGAATGTTCCTATTTTAGGGTCTGTGCCGCTACAGTATAAATATGAATGTTTCAACATTCATTTCACACTTTTGAACCATTTAAGACTGTGACTTTTGTAGGATAAAGGTGAGGTCCTCTTTGTAATATTTCCAAGTGTGATTTGACAACTTGGTTGAGGATTTTGTAATCAATACTCTTGTACTCCACCTTTGTACATAGTGAAATCATTGAAGCCGATCCCGCCAGTGGACGTAGGCTCACATGAAGCTAAAACCACTTAAATCTTGGTGTTCTTTGTGTGCTTGTTGTTTCCTTTGTTTGCTTCCGTTATTATTTGCTTCAACTTAACTTTTGTTATACGGTCTATTCCCAATAATAGAAATGAACAAAGATTATTTCAATTATCGCAATGATCTAAATTCAAAAAGTAAAAAGATAAGTACATGGGGTAATTTGAATTCCAAAGTTATTGCTATTATTTCAAATTCTTTCTTTTTTTCTTAATGTAAATTAGATTAAGTCTCGTTTGGATAGTGAAAGTGTTTTATTTCATCATTATAATTTTTTTAAATTTTCACATAAAATATAATAAACAATTCAACTTTTTCAAGTCCAGAACAATTATAATATTCTAACAATATTTTATTCAACTTTTTTAAATCTCAAAATAATAATAATATTCAAAAATAATATTCTAACAATATTTTATTCAACTTTTAACTTTTATCTAAAATCATATGATCTCATCTCACTGTCCAAACTGCACTTAAATCGAAGAAAAAAGAGATCACAATCGGTAACAAATAAGATAACATGTGGTGGTTCCATCACTTGTCGAGGGACTGTAAAACAAATGGGACAACCACGTATAGTGACTTTGCTTCGAAGGTGGAGTGGCCGAGGCTCCATTAAAATTACTGCTTAACTCATGCATTTTAGTGCACGCGTCTGTTTGCCATCATTTATAAAACATATGTATTTTATCATCTACGATTATATTTATTGAAGGAGTAATGCTAATTACACTTTTAGAATATACAAATTTTATATATTCTTTTTGAAAAAAAATGAGATCCATTATTAAAAAATAATTTTTTCAAATGGATCCTAAATTTAACCAATTTTTTTTTCGAAATAAGTATACGACACTTGCCCATTTTAAGATTACAAATATCATTTCTACCAGTTTTACAATGCGCAAGCCCTATGTACTCTTCTTTAAAAAAATGGGTAGATGTGAGACCTACTTGAAAAAATTGTTTTTAATAGTAGATTCTATTTTTTTTTTAAATAATGTACGTAAAATTTACACATTCTAATATTGTATTTAACTGTATCCGATATTTCGGTAGTGATAGGTTTATTACTCTATTATTACCCAAGTATATTTTAAGTTTTTATTTTATTTTTTTATCGTTTTTTTAAAGTATTTTTTTAACATCCTTAATCACTAAGAAAAAATAAAATAAATAAATACAAAAAATAAAATACAAAAAGATATGGGTAGTAGTAGAGTAACTCTTATCATTATTCTGAAGTAACATATTTTAAGTGGTTGATATACAAAAACAACTTACAATACGCGAAAAAAGCAGTCGACTTAAGGATGATAACATCAAGAATGAACAGCACCATTTGTTAAACCTTAAGTATTTATTGAAGAACACGATTTTTTGAGAATCTAAATTAAAAAAAAAAATAATAGTGATATATGTACTTATAATTTTATGTATCAGACTCATTTTATCAATTTTATTTTAAAATTTAAATTTTAAGTTTAATAATTTTTAACATTTCAATAACTGACTCGTAAATCTAAAAAATGTGTACACTTCATATTCTTAATAAATATAATTTCTTAAATGGGTTTCCTAGTTTGAAGAGGAATTCTAGCCCTCCCAAAAGAAACTGCTTGCAAACAATTGGGCATGGATAGCATAAGCTCCACGATTCCCCAATTTTGATGCAATTGACAACAAACGATAGCAAGAGAGTAGGCCATTCTTCTAAAGCACTAGTTATCTTTTCCATTTGTTTTTTCTTGTTCTTAAGCAAAATAATTGATAAAATCACCCAGATGTTGATGTTTATTTCAATAAAAAATTGTTGTTGTTATATAAATTAAGAAATTGAGCCAAATAAATAGAACCAAAATAACCAATGCAGCTGTTATCTTTCCTCTAAAAATAGTTTTTCCATTTTTTGTTTTTTTGGAAAAATTAATAATACAAAAATAGATTAAAAAATATTTTTATTTCATTAAAAAGAGTTATCCTATTAAATTAGATTCGTGTGATTAGATTTAATGCTTAAATTTTAATATTTAGAGTCAGAGATCGATACTTCAAATGAATTCATACTCTGCATTAAATATTTAAGGCTTCATTAAATATTCATATGAATAATAATATATATTTTTAAAAAAATAGAGAGATGAAAACAATGATTTATATATATTAGTAACTATTCTTAGCATGATATAGTCAATGGCAGCTAAAATTATTATTTTTTCTTTAAAAAAAACTTTATGGGTTAAGGTCACACTCTTTATTTCAGAAAAATATATTGTGACAGCCTCAGGCGTATCTATTTGTATTTTTTTTTCTTTTAAATATTTTTTAAAATTTTAAAAAATATAAAAATTCATTAAATAATCCATTGAATCCGGTGGGTTGTTTTTTTTTTCTAAATAATATTTCCAATAATAATATTACTATAGTTTTTTTAAAATTAACAATTATACGAGACTTATAATTATAGGTTTTTTATATAAATATATTTTTATTCGGTTTTTTATTTAGATCCCAAATAATCTTTAATCTCTCTAAAATAATATCTAACTATTAATAGACATCAGTTTTTTTTCACAAAGCCTAAAAAAAATAACAATACTTACATTCTTTAAACAGATCTCACAACTTTCACAGATAAAAATGAGATATAATTTTAAAAAAGAAAAATATATTATATACTATACTTCATCTTATTTTATTATATTTATGTAGTATTTATTAATTTTATTATTTTATAAAATAGAAATTCATCTACTAGTTAGGAACATAGAAATTGTTTATACAGTTGTATAATTATACAAGTCTTGTATACTCTATTTAAAAAAAAAATACAAAATTTATGTAAAAAGGAATAAACTTTTTTATAGACTCTCACATTTAGCATTACTCTTAAAAATAATATCCTCTCAACCAGATATCATTGAAATTAAAGATAAATATATATTTAAATTAATCTCAAACGTCCACATCACAATAGCCACGACGTCCGGTTTAAGAGTCCTAAATTAACACTGAAAAGTTCCTTTTTTTTTTTTCCCCCCTTTTTTTCTATCTGAATCCTGATAGTTTTACGCGTATAGGCACCTTTGACAATGACCTCCGCATTTTGGTTGGATGTATTCCAGCTTCCAGAAATGAATGTTATTATGTTGTTGACCCCTTCATGACAACCACTCTCTGAAACTACATACTTTATATCCACCTTCACATTATTAAAAAAAAAAACATATCCACCTTCACAAATACTTTAACCAACCTGCTCCTTCCTCACCAAACATGTCATATCAATATATTAAAAAAAAAAAAAACCAAAAAATGAGGACCTTTGGGCAAATTCAAAATGTATTATTTTTTAAAAATATTGAATATATTTGAGATTCATGTGAAAAGATTTTACTTTTTTTAAAATAAATATGCAAAATTTATATATCTTAAAATTATATATAACGTTACTCTTTAAAATAATATATTTAGAGTGAACGATTTTCTATAATGTTACATGTCTATCTTTTTATCATTTTATTGATATGGATACAAGAAGCATTTCATCACATCTCGTTATTACGGGCTTGTTTGGGATTGCGGTAGGAATCTTAAAAAATGCTTAAATGGCTTTAAAAGCTTTTTAATAGAAAAATTAAGTTGTTTAAGTGTTACATATTAAAACACTTTTAATATCAAATAAGCTAAAAAGTACGTTGAAAAAAAGACTATCAATAGATGAAAATATCCATAAAGTTTTTAGATAATTACAACTTTCAAACTTTCAAAAATATAGTCATAATCTTTAAAAATTTAAATAATCGTCATTCTATTTCAAAAAGTACTTTTTATTTTATTTCCAAATAAAAGTAATGCGTTTAAAATGCTTTAAATATAGAGTTACCAAACATCAAATAAATTTTTAATAGCATAATTTATTACGTAAGTTATAAACTATAAGTTTTAAAACTATAAGCTATATTTTTTATCATAATCCCAAGCATGCACTACAAATTTTCTAAATTTTTACATAAAATATAATAAATAATTCAATTTTTTTAAATTTTTTAAATTTTGAAACAATAATAATATTAAAAAATAATATTTTATTCAATTTTTAATTTTCATCTTAACTCATCTCAACCCGGTATCTAAATCACATGTTTAAAATAAGAACTCTTAACCAATGTATAAGTATTAATCTTGAATTTGTGTTGAGTTTTAAATCTTTCAAAACATGGATACAAATCTTGTCTCGTAGATGAGATGGTGACATGATGACATCACCGGTCATGAGAATCTCGTGGAATTCTATTCCTGGATTTGGGGATAAAAAAAAGAAATCATGTTTCTCGGCTTTCGTTCATTTTTATATATTTTTTTTAAAATTTTATATAAAATAAAATAAATAATCAAAAATTTTCACATAAATAATATTAAAAAATATATTTTAATAATATTTTATTTAATTTTTAATTTTTATCTCAATTCATTTCATATAAAAAAATAATATAAGTCATTTTATATATAAAAAATGATAGGATTACTATTATTTTACTATTCATTTACTATTATTTTTATATTTATTTTTTTTAATTTTTTTTTTACTTAATGTTTAAGAAAGTGATTATTAATAAAATTATATATTTTTTTAATTTTTTCTTAATGATTAAAGATGTTAAAAAAATATTTAAAATAAAAAAATAAATAATTTAAATTGTAAAAAAATAGTAAACCGGTTGCAAGATATCCCTTTTAACTTCTTCTCGAGTGTCGTGGTTATCTCTATCGAAGATACCGGTCTTTTATTTTTTTCAGGACTCAAAAACTGGATTGGCAATGTCGGTGGGGATTATAACTAAAATAACAGACTGAAATAATTCAAAATTATTTGACCTTTGAGATGTTTTTATCATGCAGTTCTCTAAGTTTTCATTTTTTAATGAAATTATATGACAAAATAAGGAAAAAAATTGAACTTGAAATATAGTCAAAGTAATTTTGGAAATAATGAGAAAATATAATTAGTATTTATCCAAGATTTTAGAAAATTATAATAATAGGAAAATAAAATTGATGAGGAAGTGACAAAATCTTAATCAACAAGGAAAAACAGGAAAAAAATATATATAAATTAAAAGAATACAAAAGGAAACTCCTGGGAGGAATTTGAGTTCAAATCAACACAGGAGCCACCGGGTTCAGAGAAAGAAGGAAAGGAAACTCTCCCTCTCTCTCTGTCTCTATCTCTTAACGCCATTATATTTCTCTCCTCTCATCCATGGGGTCCTAAGATCCATGCTCCAACTGCCCCGCATTGGTCTTCCCAGTTCAGCGATCTCGCTCTCGCTCTCGCTCTCTTTGTTTCTGCAACTGTTGGATCTCGAATCTCCAAGCTTCGTTCCATGTAAGTTTTGATTATCTGTTCCATAAGATCTCGAATTATACTCCTTTTTTATTTTTTCTTGGTCTTTAAAATTTAGAAAAAAAAAAAAGAAA
>QEOT01006691.1:126579-141693 GCA_003123785.1 Pterocarya stenoptera
ATGAGGTTACTGTGGAAGTGGGCTCAGGGAAGCTTGAGGCAGGCTTGGAGCAGAGTTCAAAAACGAAAGTTATCTCCAATCAAAATGGAAATTGCTTGCCTACCAATCACGATCAAGCTATCATTTCAGAAATCTCTGTCTATAATGACTTGGTTGGTACCATTAGAAGTACACCTGAACAAAACGGCTCTTTTCGAAACGTGGACTGCTTGCATTCCCCTGTGGTGTGTGGGAGTGTACTTGAAAGTGGTGAAAGTTTCCCTACTTCTTCCAATAATGATACTGCAGAAAAAGAGAATATTGAGAATGGGCCTGCAGCTAATGATATTCCTGTGGAAGCAGACTCAGGGGAACTTGAGGTGGATGTGCAGCAGAGTTCAAACATGGAAGTTGTCTCCATTGAAAATGGAGTTTGCATACCTGCTGATGATCAAAATGGTATTTCTGAGATCTCTGTCAATAATGACTCGGTTGATGTCATTCAAAATACACCTGAACAAAATGGTTCTTCTCAAGATGTGGACTGCTTGCTCTCCCCTAGCATGTCTGGGAATAAACTTCTTGAAAATTTCCATACTGCTCCCAACAATGATACTGTAGTAAAAGAGGATACCAATAATGGGGATGAGAATGGGCCTGATTATAACATTTCAAGTTGCCATGCTGCCGATGATGCAAAATTAGAAACTGAGACTGGGTCTGTTGCCATTGATTCCAAAGAAAAGGTAACTGACTTTGCAGCTGATGCCCCGAAGAAAGGACCTGAAGTTTCACATTTGGCCATCGATTGTGTTGAATCTGTTGATGGCCAGCCTCATCCTGTTGCTGCTACAGACGTGCAATGCCATGTAAATGGTTTTGTTGAAAATGACTTGTCCGTGAAATCAGAGACTGAAGTTGAAAGCACTCTCACGCTAAGTAGCAGGGATATGCCCTGTGATGATGATGATATCAAATCTGAGTCCAAGGTGGGAGTCGGGTCTGCTAATTTGATTGAAAGTGCACTAAATTGTGATCTAGATGTAGATGGAGGTGATCAATTTCCTGGTACAGATAGCGGCAGCAAACCATCATATCAAGGTGCCGAGGTAGTTTCTGGGATTAACTGTGATGAAACCTTAACACCTTCTCCAGAAGGATCCACTGATGCCTTTGAAGGGCAGAATGCTGAGGTGGTGAAAAGGCCATTCTATTATTTGATCCGGCTTCCAAGATATTATGACGAAAATTTAAGAGAACAGACCACACATGCTCAGCTACAAGTTAATGAGAAGACTCGAAATCGGGATGCTATTCAAGCTGAAATCCAAATGAAAAGAGTAAGGAATATTGTTGATTACTTTACAATATTTGAGGATCTGTTTTTTATTTTATTTTATTACATGATTGTTGTGATGCCCCCTGCTATTAGGTCACTTTGAAGGAGTATGGCGATAATCTTGAAGCTATCCTGTTGGAAGAGGAAGCTGCAAGAAACTTGCTTAAGTCTAAACGCAAGAAGATGGATTCTGCTCAATCTGTGATTAACAGACTGAAGAATGTAATAGCCGTTAACGAAATTGATGGCAGGGTATGCACTAACTTGTCTCTTTCCACTGATTGCTGAATGGGCAAATTGATATGCTCTACTTAAGGTTTCTCTTTTCGTTCATTCTTTTTTTGTTTTAAGCAAATATGCTCATTTTTTTCAATTTATGGCTTGTAAAAAGATACGCAATATGGAACATACGATGCAACATGAGACCCTGCCTCTGACAGAAGAAAAGCAGTTTATTCGTGAAATCATGCAATTGAAGCAACATCGTGCACAGCTCTCTTCAAATATTGGCCAGCAGGATGATGTTCAGGAGGCTTTAGATCAGAAAGAGAAAACGGAAGCACTCTTGAAGGTACTTTTTTCTGGTTGTTCTCATTATCTGTTGATTTTATGTGTCTATCAGGTGACATGAGCTATGCAAGTTTCAAATATCTATAGCTAATTTTCAGTAGCTTATATATTTAAACTTATAAGATAGTTCTGTAATAAACAATCAATGAGATAAGTTTTCTTTTTATATTGTGGTTCAAAGGCTTATCTGACTTTCTAGTATTTACAGCTTTTGAGGAAGGAACTGGATATACTTAGAGACAATGTTCTGAAAGCTGAAGCTGTCACTAAAACTGCAAAAAAGAAATACAATGGTGAAAGTGAAAAGTTGAAGGAATTACAAGCTCAGTTTACAGCTGCAGATGCCATTCGCCAAGAAGCATACGCACATTTACAGAGCTTGAAGAAACAATTTCATGAGAAGGTATAACTTTTGTATTCGCATGATCCTTCTGTTTGATGCCGAATAACATGTATAATATGCCCATATGAATTTCCCTTTAGGTGTCAACTGGATTTTCTCCACAGATATAATAAATGTAATTTGGGTATGAAGATCTGAAACCAAAATAATAGATAGTCTTGCCAATACACGGAAGAATCCATGCCACATCAAAATCAACAACCAAGGAGTTTAGTTGCAAAAACATCTTATGTTTTATAAATTTTTTGAAGCTTTTACTGACACACTTACAAAGATTACTGCATTGTTAACAATTAAATACTGGCTTAATTAGAAAAAAATCATCTGTTTATGTTAATTACGGTGGATTGGTATCTCCAGGAGATGCATCTTAAGTCTGATTGCTTGCTACAATTATGATCTCTTTCTTGCTCTGTTTCTCTTTCTGACACATTGCGTGATAGCTGCACAAGCAAGACGGCTCAAAGTAGAAAACTGTGGCTGGACAGTTTTCTTGTCAAGTGTCGTCGATACTTAATTAGATTGACGGAGGAGAAATTTGAAATGAATCTATTTGTTGGCGACTGCGAAGTTTGCAGACAAGGCCTTTTGACTGGAAGAATAGATGGGAAAAGTTATTTTGACTTTAAAGTTATTCTTATTTGATCACCCAAGTAAAAAGATGAGGTTTGAAGCTGTTTTTTCATTTAGATAATGTTCCATTGTTTCATTCTAGCTGTTAATTTGTCTGAAGAGATGTGGACCCTTGTTTGGTTCTTGTGTTTTAAAGATGAATGTTTCTCCCATCATGTGCCAACCCCACTAGCCTGATTTAGTTGTCAATGCCAGTATCTGCTTGCTTTTTGTTTTTCAGATATTCTCATTTTAAAAAAAGGGGCACAAGGAATCATAATAAAAAACTTAGCCCATGTTGACATGTAGGAGTGCACATATGTTATAGGTTGACAAAAAGGTTCACATATGGAGGTAAATTTTGGAAACAGAACAGAGGGATTGACCCAATTCTTATTCCTTAAATCTGCAGAACAAACACTTTCGGAAGTACATGGATGACATTAATGCAGCTGCTGATTTAGCATCAAAAGTGAAGAGGGACGAACTTCAAAGACTTTGTGTTAACCAGGTGGGATCGTGCAGTCCTTTTGTTGCTCTTCTCTAGCAAAACAACTTTACTTTTGGACTTACAGATATACTGTTTAGGTTGAGAAAGTTATGGAACTGTGGAACAAAAACGATGAGTTCCGGAAAGAATACATCAGGTGCAACACTAGGAGTACATTGAGGAGACTGAGGACACTGGATGGCCGATCACTTGGTCCTGATGAGAAGCCACCTTTAATTCCCAATGTTGTTGATGAAAGAATGCGCAAGGCTTTGCCCCCACAGTCAGCTGCTGAAAAAGGAAAACAAATTGTACAACTGGAAGCTGAAAAGGTCAAGGAAAAACCCCTCACGGTAGCTGTGGAGCAAAAGCAACAAACTACTAAATCTAAAATGCCTGTGAAACCTGCACCTTTGGGGAATGGCTTAGCAACTGTTTCTGGGAGAAAGGAGATTGAAGAGGCAAGAGAAGAAGAGCCAAAGCAAACAAAGGAGGAAGAGGAGTTGGCTAGAAAAATGGAGCAATTGAGAAGGGAAGAGGAAGCAGCCAAGTTGAGGGAGCAACATTTGTTGGAGGAGAAGGCCAAGGCCAAGGAGGCCCTGGAGAGGAAAAAGCGAAAAGCAGAAAAGGCGCAAGCCAAGGCTATGTTCAGAGTACAGAGGGAAGCTGAAGAGAAAGAGAAGGTAAATTCTACAGATGCTCCTCATTCCATGGCTTCAACTGGCATTACGCAGCTATAAGTGCATTTGCCTTTATGTGTTGAATCGGTATTGGCATGTGGTCTATATGCAGGAAAGGGAAAAGAGAGCAAGGAAGAAGGAAAGAAAGAAGGCAGCTGCAGGGGCAGTAGAGGCTACTGATGGTGATAATAAAAAAGAAGCTTCTCCAAGCTCAGAAACTGAAAGTCTCAAGGAATCTGAAACTAGAGAGAAGCCCATTACTATAACAAAGAGGTCTAAAAAACCTTCACAGTTTAGTAAGCAGAGCAAGGCAAACTCAATTCCTCCGCCTCTTCGCAACCGCAACAAGAGAAGAATGCTGCCATGGATGTGGGTACTCCTAACCGCTTTGATTGTTTTTGCATTGTTCTTGGTGGGGAACAACAGCTTCTCTTTTGATTTTGGGCGTCACAGGTTTGGTTTTTAAGTACTCATCCAAATTACATAAGCATTATTAACTACTAGATATCCTATAGAAGTTGGGCGAGGCATTTACGTAGATAAAATATAAGCAATTATTCTTTTTCTTTTTCTTTTTGTTGCTCTTCCCAGGATTTGTCTTTTCCACACCACATAGGTTTGTATTTTTTGATAATTGCTTTTACAAAGAACAAATATTTTTTTCTTCTCGAGTCTTGCTTCCATTACTATACAGTATACTGATAAATATGATGATTTCTTAACTATTTGCTTCCATTCCATTCAGTTTTTTCTTTCTTTTTTAAGTATTTTAGTGAAGAGTAATAATACATATATAATATTATAACTGCTACATATACAAAGAGATTATATAAAAGAAACCTACAAACTGACGTGATTTCATGAAATCCTATAAATTTACTTTACAATAAAGTAACTTTAGAATCTGACGTACCACGTCAAGTTACATTAGTTTATAATTTTACTTTTGTGTAATTTCTTTTATCTAAAGTATTTTACTTTTTGATAAGGCTACGACACTAGTTGATTATAAAATGAGTTATAATGCATCATGCAGCCTTTCTCGCATCTATCTGTTTTGGTCCAAGAATATTCCTAATCGACAAATTGGCTACACCCCGCGAAACAAAATCTCAATTATTTTTTTCAAGTGCCTTTGCATGACACTATGCCGGCCATTAACACACAAACATACATACTCGAGCCATTTTATAAAAAATGCTTATGGAAACAAAGCTTTTAATATGACATTATTTTAAATGAAAATGATACACTCTCATCCATTGTTTACCGCAAAATATAAAAATGAGTTTTTTTATTTTTTTATTTTTTATCACTTTTGAATTAATATTTATTTTTCTTAAATAAAATCTCAGATTGATGGCTAATGGCATCTTTGATGATTTAGCATCTTTCAATTCAATTAAATATTATAAGAAATTTATATTTTTTAAAATTTTTTAGATAATTGATAATTATATGATTTTGTTCGTGTTTCGTATTCTAGAAAATAGAAATCTTAAAAAAATGAAAAAGAAAACAAAAACTAGTTTGATTTTCTCTTGTCGTGTGGTTGTTAGCTACTCAGTTTTCAATGTTTTGAAATGTGTGATATTCCTCCACAGTCGTTGCCAACCGACTTCAAATAACTCATTGTAGACGAATCAGTCAATAAATAAATAAATCTGGAATTAGATGAAGTTTGAAACGTTGGATAAATTGAACCAATAGCCATCGACCTTCAAACGTTGTTTGGCAAATTTATTACAAGCCACTATAATTGAAAAGTTTAATGTTGTTATGCCCTATTTGACCAGTCTTTAGTTCTAATTCCAGTTAAAACTGGACCAGGGATACGTGTTCGTTTTTCCGGATTACCGAGTCTTCGGTTTTGCCTCCAATAAAAATCCCATTAGCATGAGACTATGTAATGTACGAAAATTTTTAATTTTAGACAAAAATTTAAAATTTAAAATATTAAATTTTAATATTAATATTATTTTAAAATTTTTAAAAAAATAAATTATTTATTATATTTTTTATAAAAATTTAAAAACTAAAAAGATTATAATAATGATATTAGATAAGAATTTAAGGTTTGAACCAAACCTACCCATAAGTGCCAGGTTCCTCCGATCATTAAAGAGACGGTGTAAATGCAATATGTCTTTTCACCGTACAGCTGAGATGCGATTCTAAATTATTTGCAATCAATGATCATGAATTCGAGACTTGATGTGTGGGGAGTGCCCCACTTAAGATCAATTCTTTGCTGAGTTTATGTCCTTTGTCTGTTAAATTTATCTGAATTTAATTTATTTCAGTCTAATTTGAAGTTAAATATAATATTTAAATACTTAATTTTTAAATTATTAAATTTATTTTAACTCAAAATATGTTTATACTTGAGACTTATAATTTTTTTCTAATTTAATACTTCAGTTACTTTTGATTTTGGAGTTGGAGGCAGAATCTTTTCACAAATCCAATGACCGATCCATCTCATTGATAAATCATTCTTAATCTAATCCATAGTGAACAGAACTACTCATATACATAACCACTGTAGGGACTTCAATTAATAGGCAGATTGAAGTGGGTGGACAAGTTGGCGCAAATTGTGGAGGACTGACGATCTTCCTTGTATTCAAATATCATGGAAACAGTATAAAGGATTCATGTCATGATAATAGGCATGGTCTCTAAAGAGATTGGACACAAATGTAACTTATCAAGTATTAAAATAAATATGAGGGAAAAAAACCTTCCTAATATAAAATAAACGCAACTTAAATTCTTAGGAATGTGAATTTATTTTTAATATAAATGTGTGTATATGTTTCAATAGATATACATAGATATTTTCAAAAAAATAAAAAAAAAAGTTATACATAGATGAAACATGGGAGGAAATTAAGGGTCTATGAGTAATAGTTAAATTATTTGAATTAAGATGTTTTATTGAGTGTTGAGAAATGAAAGATAAAAAGTTGAATTAAAATATTATAAAATTAAAAAAAAAATTAATAATATTTTTGTTTTAAAATTTGAAAAAATAGAATTATTTTTTGTGTTTTGTGTTGATAATTTGATAAAGTTATAATAATTAAATAATGATTAAATGAAAAAGTTAAAAGTTAAAAATTAAAAATTAAAAAGTGTTTTGTATTTTAATGATATTTGAGAATGAAATATCCAATAACATCTAAGAATACTTGAAATCTGTTGCGATAGATTCAAGGATTTTGGTGAAATTCATATTTAACAACCCAATATCAGCAATAATTAGTTGGTGCATGATATGAAATTTCATAAAATTTTAGTAATAAAAATTATTATTATTATTATTTTATGAGTAATGTAAGGCAAAAATTCAAAATGTACAAATCTTTTATAAAATTGTGGGTCTCATCAAGAAAATTAAGTTTTTAACATTTTTTCATGATGTGATCCATTTTTTCATAACTTCCGCAAAATCTGTACATACATACATACAAATATATATATATATATATTTCTATGATATTAGTCTACTCGTGTTTAGAAAAGACGAGACGTAAACGTCTGGTATTCGGTTCGATTCATGTCGATCACAATCCTAATCAATCATAGGGATCTCAAGGACATGGTTGATGGTACCCTAGTTTCCTTTGGCTATTTCCTTTGTCAATTTGCACGTAAGAGCCGATCCAAGTGGGTTAGACTGTTGCAAAGTACAATATGTATGAAAGTTCCAAGCCCCTTCCTTACGTAAATAAATGTAGCCAGGCCACGTACCAACTATATTGCATGTGCACCTCTTTTGGACCTTAATCTTTGTCCGCACAATGATCTCGACCATTGGATTTTAGTTCTTTTATTTCTTTTTAAAGCAAAAAGAGTTTAGATGGAAACAATAGGAGATACCCTCCTAACCAACATAACTTTTGCTATTTTTTTTAATAATAATAATAAAAAAACCGTTAAAGATCTATAAATTGTTTGGTGTTTATTTTTTATTTTTTAAAATTGTCCAAGTTTTTCTAAAATAAAACAAATTAGAAACTAAAATAACTTTCCTAAAAACCCAAAAGAGAGAAAAAAAAAAAAAAACACATCTCATAAAAAATCTTATTCAAATAAAATTTTAAATCAATTGACCCAAAAAGTTTTTAATCCAAATAATTTGTCATATTTTCTATCCGTTGTAATATAAGTAAGTATAAAGACTATCAAAATTATTATTAATTATGAAAAATTATTTTCATCGTTTTAAAATTCACACTTTATAAAAAAAAAAATTACAAATATAAAGTATTGAAGATAAATAATAACCGATGCATATGATTGAAAAGTGACTTATGCATATTAATCAAACATGCCTACTTTTTTTTTTTTTGAAACCATCAAACATGCCTACTTGAATAGATGTTTGAGGCTAGGGAAAATAGATGTTTGAGTAGTCAATGTTGAAATAATTATGATAATCATATATCTCTCTCTTCCCCCATTTGTGAATGCCCGACCAAGTATTGATTGGATGTATTTGTTTTTTCTTGGATTTGTAGTCAAATAACAATAATTAAATTAGCATTAAAGTCTAACCTCGGAATTAACTAACGTTTTCCCACAAGTTTTGTCATTAAGAAAAATTAATGTCTGAGGTTATAAGATATTTTTCTCTTATATTATTTGATATGTGCTTATCAATGAAATGTGAACCTACAATATATATATATATATATATATATATGAGTATTGCTATGCATCATCCTACACACCACACACCAAATTATTTTTTATTATTTATTATTATTTTTTTATTTTTTTAGTTTTTACTCTTCTTGAAATATTTATATTTTTTTATTCATCATCCATATAATACACATTTAATAAAAGAAACAAATAAAAAAAATTATGATATGTGATGTGTAGGATGATGCAAAGATTAATTCTATATATATATATTTGTCATTAAGAAAGTGATATAAGAGGACTTTGTAATTGTGTGAATGGGTGCACCGTAATCCGAGTATTATCGGATCTTCTTCTCTTTATCGGATGTCTTTTTAAAAAAAATAAAAAAAATAAAAAAATAATATATGGTGTATAAAAATGATAAAGTAATGATAATTAAAATTCGGTTGGGATAAAAGAAAAAGGACAATGCTATAGCCTTCGCTGGGGGCTCTAGGAGCTAGTATTATTTTTTTATGTGTTTTTTTAAAATATATATTTTATGTATATTTTTTAATATTTTTAATAAATAAAATAAATTTAAAACATCATTAAAAATTATTTTCTTAATCAAGAAATTAAAAAAAATCATTAAAAAATATTTCTTTAATCACAAAATAAAATAAAAAATATTTTTTTATAATTTTTTATTTTACTTCATGATTAAGAAAATATTTTTTAATAATATTATAAAATTTTTTATTTTTTTAAATATTTAAAATTTTAAAAGAATTTATATAAAAAAACTTTAAAAATACAAAAAAAAAAAAACATGTCAGATGCCAGCGAAAGTTCCCAACGGGAGCTCCCAGCAGACATCTAGCATTTTCTTAAAAAAAATAATAATAATAATAATTCAATAAAATTTGAGTACATCTATATGAAGTAATGATAATTATTTTATAATTGTATATTAAAAGGGCACTGCTATATTTCTCGAGAGATGTAGCTCAAAAACCCACCGAATAGACTAAAATTTTTTTTCTCATTTTTCATTTTATTTTTTTATGTATTTTTTTAATCATCCTAAACACTTTTAAAAAAAATAAAATATTCACAATATCATTTAAAAATATTTTTTTAATCACTCAGTAAACAAAAAAAAAATCCCATTAGAGACATATCTTTAAAATCCAAATTCGAATCCCAAAACATTTCTCATATTAAAATTCGGTTTGGATAAAAAAAGAAAGGACGATGGGACTGATCGCTGCTCACGTTAACGGAGTACGTGGGACTGTACGGCTCATGAATGCTGTTCTGATTTCTGGTCCATTGGGGGGCCTTGCTTTTAAAGTTTTGGGAAAAATAATAGATCAGCAAATCACAGCCTTACAGCTGGCTCGCTTCTGTTTTTTCGGGTCTCCATCACTCTATACCCACGCGTATTGATTTCCCCGTGGCGCCAACTTCGATCGTGTTCGACGTACTGTATCTAAATATTTGTACTATATTCACCTTAAAAAAAATTTAAAATTAATATAATATTATATTAAAAAATTATTATTATTATTTTAGATAAAATATGACGGAGTTGTCCATTCTATGACTGTACCTACTATTATTTTTTATATTTTATAATTCATCAATTTTTATTTTAGAAGAATTTAAATTAAGTTAGTTGGATATATTATATATAATTATATTCGTCAACTTTAGCAAGTTGAGTTGATAATTATTTTATTTACTGATTTATTGTCTCAAACACACAAACTATCAATATTCTATGGTGTTTAGAAAATTATATTTATAAATACTTTAGGGGATGTCTTATTGGATATTTAGGTTTAGGTTCAGTGGTTTTTTTTTTCATATTTTTTAATATATTTAAATATATTTAAAAAATAAAAAATATATATCAATATATTTAAAATCACTTTCTTAATTATTAAATATAAAAAAAATTTGACCAAGCGGTCAAATAAAATAGACAAAATAGTATTTTCCTTAAGTTTATTACATAATATGTAGAAGGGAAATGCATCTCGATAAAAGTTGTCACTTCCTCTCTTTTTTACTTATGCGTTTGTAATTGTTTTTTAGAGAAATTTTATTTGTAATCTTAAGTGGAAGATTGCGTATAAAGTTTCATTAATGAATAAGGATAAAATTAAAAAAAATAATATTTTAAAATAACATTATTATAATTTAAAATATTTTTAAAATATAACTGTATGGACTGATATAAATAGTCTCCATTTAAAAATTATATGTAAATTCACTATTTTAAAAAAATTTTAAAATAATTTTTTTAAAATGTTTGAAAAAAAGACATAAAATAAAAAGTAGATTTTGCACTCCTCGATAGAAACTCTCCGGATCATCCCTCAGTGGCCCAAAGAGTTCCCATATGTAGAATAACAACAATACATATCCAATTATATTTATAATTATTATAATTTATTTATGTAAAATCAGAAACTTTATTAAAAATAAATTTTTTGATGAAGTGACACTATGAGTGGTTGTAAATGTGTTGTGAAGTAGTTATATGAATATGAATATTATATCTTATTATATTTTAAAAAATAATTATATTTACATACTAGTAAAGAATTATATTTAAAAAATAATTATAATTGATTTGATTTGATTTGTAAAAATAATTTAAAATTTGAAATATTGTAAATTAAATTTTGTCAAGTCTGATGTGCCATCTACGTAAGCTTACAATAAACAATATCTTACAAATTGAAAAACTTATTTTTATTTTATTTTCCAAAAAATAACTATAAATAAAAATATTAACCCTAAAATAGTTATATGAATATTATTATTTTATCATATTTACTGTTTCGACTTCGATGTATTCATGGCAATCTTGTGAAGCAACCAATGCATTCACACTGCTTTAAATATTTTTTTGGGATAAAGGGAAATGGAGCTTTCGATCCACGTTGGCAATGAGTGCGTTTGTGGGTACGTTTATTATCTATAATCTTCTTTATTTAATTCAATCATATAATTATTAATGCGTTTTAATATATAAAATTATGTCCAATAGACTAATTAATTCTCTAAAATAATTTTATCTTAAAAAAAGAAAGAAAAAAATTGTGCTGGGTGGAGCAGGTCGTAAGGGCATTTTGTGATTAAAGAAGGGACGGAGTTGAGTTGACTTGGAATTGTTTTTTTAATTTATTTTTTAAAATAGCAAATAATTTTTAATCAAATATTCGACTTGAATATACCGTAAAACTAACCGTAAGTAGGCGTGATTATTCATGCCATCGTTTCATTATGCAGTTTAGATGAGATATTTTGTTGAAAGTTAAATAAAAAAAATTTATAATATAAATTTTATTTTTAAAATTTTAAATTATTTATTATATTTTATATAAGAGTTTAAAAAATTGTAATGATTATATGAGATCAGATGAGATAGTTTGATTTTATGTAACCAAACCAATACTGACCTTCCACGGCAACTATGACTTCAATTTACATGTATATATATATTTTAAATTCAGGTTAGATCAAAATTAATAAATTTCATAAGTTATTGATAGTTATATGTATTTAAATCTCTAAAAACATTGCTTTTTATTTTGATTTCTTTCACTTCGATTGATGCTACGAGTTTTAATCATTTAAACAGACAATACTATATATATTAAAAAGTATAATTAAAACTATGATGAAAAATATAATTTCTTTTTAACTTTATCCTATCACATTATAAGTTGTAAAAAATATATATATAGATATTGATACACCCAATACACAATAGATATAACGTAAAAGATACTATATAGAGTATATGTAAAGAAAAATATTATAAATACAAAAAAATCTTATAAATAGATCTCACATATTGATGTGACATACGTCTCTATTTTTTTTCTCTTTCTCTCTCCCCTCTCCTAGTATCAACACTCTGCCCTCTCACCATGCCCTCCCTCCACGCCAGCCATGGTGGTCGGAGACCACTTCAGATTGGGCAGAAAACATCAACGGTCTAAACGAAACTGTCGACATAGAACTCAAGCAGCTCATCGTACACGTTGGATGATTAAGTTTTTTAAAAAATAGTGCGAATACCTAGTCATCATGGATAACTATATATAACTTTACTAAAAGGAAAAAAAAAAAAAAAAACTTATAAAAAGAAGAATCGGACAATCGGTCCAATGATTAAAATGGATGGTACAAAGGGATGGAAGTACTGAAAAAATCAATGGCGGAGAATGAAAACGTACAAATACAGTACAATGAAGCAGAAGTGGGAGACGCAAGCAAGCAAGGAAGGTGGGGGCATGAATTTTGAGTACAGCTGAGCTGAGCTGGTTCCCACACATCGAACTGTTTTCTTTCATAAAAGTCTATCTCTTTCCCTTCTCATTGAGTGCATGCATCCACCCAAGAATCATAATATTTCACACTCCAATCCTACACCTCTCAACATTTTCAGTACTCTTGAAAGATGCCTTTGTTTGTGATGCTTTATGTCAATGCCCATGGATGGACATCAAATGTTTTAAAATCTACATTATTTTCTCACAATTTTTCCATTTTACTATTAAGATTTGTAATACCCATCTTATCCCTGAAAAAGTAAAAAATAAAATAAACATCTCATGATTATCCACACCATCACATCACCAGAGTTTAATAATTGTGGGATAAGANTACCCATCTTATCCCTGAAAAAGTAAAAAATAAAATAAACATCTCATGATTATCCACACCATCACATCACCAGAGTTTAATAATTGTGGGATAAGAGTGATATATACTCTCAATTCAAGATTATAGAGTTGAACCTAAGATTAAAGCATTGTGAATCATGGGGAGCTGAAAAATTCTAAAAAAATAAGACAGAAATTACGTGACGCTGACAATTACTCAGAGATTACGCGATTTCCTCTCTTAAAATCGATAATGATGAAAAAGAAGAAGAAAAAAGATGTTGAAGAAGGACCTAGGCCACCATTTCTTGCCTTCCCGAGTGATTTACCAACGTATATACCAAACAAACCCTGCAATAATTGTGTTTAAAGTTTCTTTCGTCCAACAGTAATGAATTCTCATTTCAGAAATGTCGTCTTGACCGGGTGCTTTTTCAATCAATGACTTGTACCTTATGCCACGCGGAGACCAACAATCTCAAACTATAACCCAAAATTTATGAGAACAGAGGAAAGGTGGAAAAAACAAAAATAAACCTATCCCTGTTTACACCCTATTTTATCTCTGCCTTTGCTAAACTTCTATGAATGATTTTTCAGCCCAATAATATATATAAAAAGAAAATCATAAATTTATTACGCTCGAATTATCCTTTATTTATAAATTTATTAATACAAAGAAATTAAGGTTTGCAGGTGCGAAGTGGGAACAACTGTGTTATGAAAATTTCAATAATAATAATAAAAAAAAAAGCAGTGTTATGAAAATGATACGAAGAATCTGTAGTACCATGTGGTTATACAGTAGTTTCATGTCGATATTCCACAGCACTTGTACTTCATGGTTATACAGTAGTTTCATGTCGATATTCCACAGCACTTGTACTTCATGGTTATACAGTAGTTTCATGTCGATATTCCACAGCACTTGTACTTCATTGTTTCTTTAATGGTGAGACGGTAATTTCAAACTCGAAGTTAAAACCACAGGAATGGAGGAGGAAGTAGCCTTACATCGATCAAAGTCATACTCTTTCTTATTCAAGAAAACTGCCGCAGAAAACCATTTCTTTGTATCAATTTGTCTAGCAAATAACTTTATGAAAATAGATATTTGATTGAAAAATATAAGATTTAAATTTTCAATCTTTTACTTATAAATGAGCTCCTGCAAAAATAATAATTTAAGAAAATACAGCAAGTAAAAACTTTTTTGGAGCCTGAGTTTCTGTTCTTGTAACAATGACATCATAAGTAGGTACAAGGTAGTTAGCAACAAAGCAAGTTTAACAGCGTGAGAGACAACATCTTTTTAATGTTTTTTTAACAAAATTTCAATATTATCTGTCGATTATTTTCACACTGTAAGTTGAATACGGTGGCTATAACAATGGTCGTCGGGACCGGTGGTGCCGGCGTGTGACGTGACCGGAACGGAAACGATAAAAGTCGTCCGTAATATGTTTTCAGGACCTTTTTGTCTTCTAACGCTTTCTTTAAATTAATTTTTTTTATTAAAAAAAAGGACAAATATGATTTTCGATATATATCCTCAGTTAAATTAGTAACAGGAAAAGTCGTAGATTCTTCGTTGGTCACAGGGCGGCCTCTACTAAAGCCCCAATCTTGCTTCAATTTACGGCTTTTGCCAACGCCGAAAGGAGGAGGAGGAGGAGTTTGTTAGAAGGTAAAGACGAGGAGGGTCGGGGGGGGGGGGG
>QEOT01006693.1:6377-171160 GCA_003123785.1 Pterocarya stenoptera
CCAGCCCACAATACTACAGCAGCCACTCTTCACATGTTACACACAACCCAAACAACGACATCATGACTCAACCAGTCCGCTCGTCAACCCCGATCATCCATACAACTTACAACACATCCAACACAACCAGCCCAACACACTTCATCACACAACCAACCATAAAACAACTCCGACAGCCAACATCAACTCAAATAGTGACACCAAACAACCAAAATTTTAGCATTTACATCACCAACGGCCCACCATTGTGACAAGTCCAACACAACCAGCCCACACGCATCATCCCATGCAAACACCACATCAACCCAAATAGTCAACATATACACTCAAATACAGCCAACATATAACTCAAAACAGTCATGTAACTCCACCTACACAGCCACATCAATGTAAACAACCCCTTTATACATACCTCTATCCACCTCACACAACCAAGAGACTCCCAACACCATAAATCAACCAGCAAATGCATGACCAGTAAGTTCTATCATATAAATATAGCTCATTAAAAATTTCTAACAATCATAATTTATTCATAACGCAGATATAACCGAGCAATCGAGCCTATTACACTGAAGTATCATACCTAATGTTGTGAGGTGGTTGGTTAAATGACCGAGTGGAGCGATTCTATCTAGGGACGTAAATGTTGCCCTATGAATCAGCAAACAACACTAATATTTACGTTTTGTCTTTTGAGGTGTCACATGATGGTATAAACAAAATCAACAAGTGAAAGGAAGTTTACACCCAACTGAAAATAGAGAAACAATGGACAGAAATAGAACAGAGAGTGTGAGAAGGGTGGATTTACTGTTGTGGTCGTGTGCAAAAATGTGCTATGGTTAGGCTCTCTATGGCAGTAACTAAGGGAAATTTACCTAACCAAGACCTACTGAAGTAGTGATTTAAGAGAGAGAGAGAGAGAGTGATAGTTGGATAGAGAGAAAATCAATTGGGGTGTTGAACAGTTGCTTACAGATGTGATGAGGGAGAACGTCAGTGGCATTGAATAGCGGGGCATGGAAAGGACCCGCAGGAAGTGACAAGTGATGAGTGATGAGTGAATTTTTAAGTGAAAAATCAAAGTGAGTGTGGTGTGAAAGGAGGGGAAATGGGAGAGAGTTTACCGTTGCTCAATACTGTTTCGGTGAGGAGGCTCGATGGTGATGAAATTTCACAAAATTGCAGCACCAATGATGACCAAGAAAACTTGTAGAAGAGGGAGAGTTTGAGAGTGGGTCTATTGAGAGAGGTTGGGAATGTGAGAAAAATAAAAGAAAATTGGAAAGACGTGGGGGATTGGGGGGGTTATCTGGAAGGAGGGCTAATGGGGGATGGAATATAAGGGAAGAAGAAAAACTAAAGGGGAAAGAGAGACATACTGAAATGGTGTATTTTCGGCCTCTATGTTTGAGCTCTTCGTGGACTCGGGCTTAAGTTTTATAGTTATGATGCAGGAATGGTGGACTTCTATGCTTAATGGAAGAAGAACATTCTGTTATACAGGTGGAAGAAGATTTTTTGTATTAAAATAATAATAAGGGAGATAGAAACTTGGTAGGGAGTCTTTTCGAAGAAGAATATCATAAAGGAGATTATAGGATCCACTATGCCTAAGGTGTGGAGATTAAGCAAACTAGCCTCTTTCAAGAGGTAAGAACTAATGTTTTCGTGATGACTTTCGCCACCCAAGCCAACAACAACGTGATTCTCCTCGACCCTTTTGATGGTTTTACTCTACCACATAAGATGAATTTTGCATAGGAGATGTTCTTGGTCCAAATGCACAATTTACTGTTGGCATGCATGAATAGAGATTGTAGGGAACAGATTGGCGACACTATCGGTAGGGTAATCAATGTTGATGTCCAAGTAGATGGTTGTGGATGGGGTAATTTCCTTCGGGTTCAAATTGAATTGAATTTGACAAAAGCAATTGCAAGAGGGTGGATAATTACGATGCAAGGGAATTGGATGTGGGTTCCTTTAAAGTAAGAAATGTTGCCTCAAATTTGTTTTGCATGTGGCGGATTCATCCATAATCCTCTAGGATGCCCAGTAAGAGATCATAGGTAGAAACATGTTCACTATGTTGTTGATGAACAATTTGGGGTTGGCTTTGGGCAATCCCAATTTATGGAGAAGTGGATTTCCTTTGCTTGGTGCCTGCAGGTTTCCCCTAGGTGAGCATCAATTGCATAATCTTTTTGTCTCACGTGCTTGCTTTTAGATGAGGACACTTGGCAGTAGCGCTAGTGTGTGCAATTATCTCAAGGCCATTTATTTGTATTATGGTCTAATGGGTTTGGATGTTCAAGTGTTCTGGGCTTGATTTTGTTTTTGTTTCTAATGATCCCAAGTTTATGAGGAAATTGATTTCTTAGGCGGGTTTGGGTTTAATTATTTCTGGATATTAGTATGCTATTTTGTTTTGGGTTATGGGCTGCAGAGGTTTACATGCCACAAGTGGATATCATCAATTTAATATGTATATTGGTATCAAGATCCCATGCTTGCATGATAATATTCTAAGACCAATTTACGAGTAATATGATCTTAGGTTTTAATCAAGTAATTGTTTGGAGAAATTATGTGAAAAACCAAAGTATATGGGAAGTGATGATATTTTAAGGTTCTAGGATTTCTAAGAGAATATAGATTTTCATTTAATATCTAGGGTTTTAATTATGAAGTACATGCTCAATTGAAAATTTAAGCAAGTTATGTAGCTATTTTATAGGTGACGATTGATATTCCCTTTGCACTGTTGTGAGCAAATTTAGAGAAGTTAAAAAGTCAAGGTAAGCGGAGTTCATATTCTAGATTTTGCATTAAAAGAAAATGAACTAATTTGATTTGTGAAAACTTTACATGTTATGTTTTGAAAAAGAAATGTGAAAACAACCTCAGTTGTTTTATACATTACTCATGAAATATCTATAAAAGAGAGAGTATTTTTCGACATGACTAATGTAGACATGAGCAAAATTTTTAGCATTCTATTTCTGCATAGTGCAAAAAGAGCGAATATGTAATCTGAAAAGTTGTGTTTATTATATGAAGATGATCTGAATCTATTTTGATTATATGAGGATGCTCTAATATGTTTATAATATTGTGAAAATAATATGAATCTACTTAGTACTCTGTTTTGATCTGATGTGGCATCTGAAAATCCTTTGGTATGACATTTTGATTCTGTTTTTGGTTCTGGCCCAATGGTTTGGTTTTGTTATATGGTTGGTACCCACATATTTATTCTGAGTGCACCCACTTTGAAAACAAAGTGATTTTTCTACGTGATCTTTCATATGCGCACACTCGGTGCTCTAAGAATGAATAAGGGAAATATTCACAATCTGATAATGCCTGGTTTGGTCACCGAGGATAGTACAACCCTACTATGGGGGTTAAATATGGTCTCTGATATGATATGACATGATAAGATAATGATGTTCAGTCATGTTATGCCAAAGAATTTTTGAATATGAACATTTTGAAATGTCACTCTAATGTTCTGAGAACATATTTTTTGGTTTGGCATTCTGGAACTGAAATTTTTTGTTCTATATACTGAACTTTGTGAAAAGGCTCATATTTACATACTTGTATATGCTCTACTTACTGAGTTGTTCATATCCCACTCATTATCTCTACAATATTTTTCAGATGATTTGGATGATTCAGCGGGGAATCAAGAATTAGAAGTATGGGTAAGGCTATCTGAGCATAGTGAATTTAGTACAAAGAAAGTACTTTGGGTATTGGAGAGTTTAATTCAATAGATTTGTTTTTCTCTGTTGACTTGTTATTTTGGAAGGTTGATGTTTATTTTGAGATCTTGTGGTGTTCCTAGTTAATTACTTTAGAGTAGTTGGTTTAAAACAATGAGATCTATGTGTAATTGAGAAATTGGAGATTACATCTATATTGTGAGATATGATTTTAAGTGAAAGGTAGTAACTCTCCGACCCCTCCAGGACCGAAGTGTTATACTTTTCATCAGCAACCTCTCGCAATACTCCATGGGAGAGAGACAATAGAATAACACTATGTGCTTTCTCTTCATCTTCCTTTGTTAGTGTAGAAGATTCATCCGACACATTTCTCATCCAAGAACTTTCCCAAGCCTTGTTGTCATAACAGAGTCTTTATTTGGATGCGCCATAGACTAAAACTATTCTGACCATCGAACTTCTCTACTTCAAACTTTGCCATAGCCATCCCTCAAGATCTTCCACGGAGCCTGGCACTCTGATACCAATTTGTTGGGATTTACTGGTAATCAACAGCTATTTTGAAGTATAATAGCGAAAGCAAACACCATTGGCGGTTTGGCTTGAACAAGACTACATCCACTGGTGAAGTCGGTCTCAAGGAATTAACTTTCATAAAAATGGAGTACAAGAGAGTAATCGCAAATCACTCCTCAATCCCAAAAGTTTCAATACACCAATGAGCTCACAAAATCTCACAAAAGGAGTTCTCTCTCTTTTCTCTCTGTTTTAGTTGCAACATTATTCAAAACCGTGCAAAAACGTTATTTATACTTAACGGCACAGGAACCATAGTTTATGAACATTCGCTCGAGCAAGCTGTCAAGCGAACAATTTGCTTGGCACTCGCTCGAGCTAATTGTTGAGCGAGTGTTAAGCGAACAATCAACCTGGGGTTCGCTCGAGTGGAATTTCAAGCGAATGTCGAGCTAACAATCTATCTAGTGTATGCTGAAGCGGAATGTTGAGCAAAGTGTGGAGCCACAGTCAAGCCAAATATCTGAATGCCATTTTCAATAGGAAATCAAGCCACCATTCGAGCAAATCGAGACAAAAAGTCTATTTGTTATCAAAATGTGGTAAGAGTCATATTCAGGATCCTAGTTTTGGACATTTTGGTGAAGTTATCAGAGTGCACAATGGAAGTGTGGCTGTTGGTAATGCGATGAGTTAAGAGTAAACATTAGTGGTGATTGGATATTGGTTGTGACTTGAGATCACTTATGACTTAAATCTTGTGGCTATAGATTTCAAGTTTGAAGATTTCAGAAATGAGAGATTTTTAAGGGTTCCGAGGTAAAAGATAGCGAAAGTAGAAGGCATGGACATGCGCTAATGAGGAAATAGAGCTGATATAGGTATGAGATTAGGTGGGATGTACTATAAAGGTAACAGTTGAATATCTTCATGAATCGAGTGTGAAATTAAAGGCCACGGACTTTGGAGAGTTTTATTTTTCTATTTGTATGAGGTTAATATATTATGTGGAGAGTTCTATTTACTATTTTTATATGAAGTCAAGCTAAGGATTTGGGTGGACTTATTATTATGTTTTAATTTCATTGCTGAGATTTGTATTTCTAAACATGAACTGGACCTAGAGAGTATGACGACCAATCCTATGTGCACAAATGTGAAAACCTAGGAGATTAAGAGGTATGAGAGGCCCTGAGCGAAAATATCGGATAGTTAGAATATGGAATATTAGGTTCGACATAATGATCGAGGATTAAAATAAGCGTAGAATGGATTTGATGAATAAGTTTTTAGGCCTTAATTGAGGTACTAGCAAATTCCAATGATGGGATTTTTATAAGAGGGGGAGATTGTAACACCGACGCCGACGCCCACGAATCCCTCTTCTTTCTTTTCCCTCTTATTTTTTCCTTCTTCATTCTCTCCCCCACTCCCCGATGGTTTTTCCCTCCCTCTTTAGTTTTATCTCCTCCAATACTTCCTCTCCCATTCACTCCTCCACTCCTCCACACTTTCTCAAATTCTCTTATTCCCTGTAATTGCTCTCCTTGCCCACTCCTTAAGTTCTTTCCCCTCTCTTCCCTGCAGTTTTTTTCCCTTCTTATTATCCTCTTCCCCGTGCGCCACTCGACCCTAGATTCTACCGCAAGCATCGTCCCTTCAAGACGCGTCATCGAACTCCACCCTAGAGTTGAGGATCCTCAAATGAAGAGCCATCAAGAGTAGTGAGCTTCACCCAGGCAGACATAGGGGTGGACATAAGTTTTGAATTATGTATGTTGGTACGAATTAATAAATCAGAAATATAATGTGCCTGAGATATGAACAGACCATTGGAATCACGATAGACCTCAATACCTAAAAAATAATGCAAAGTACCAAGATCTTTGACTAGAAAGGATAACCGATGGGCAATAATAAAATAGTAATGAGAGAGGAGTTTGAGCCAGTCACAACAATGTCATTAACATAGATCAAGACATAAATTGAATCAGACGTAGTAAAGAAAATAAAAAAAGAGGAATTGGATCTTGAACCATGAACATCGAGTGCTAACAATTTATTACTTAGCTTTGAAAATCAAGCCCTAGGGGCTTGTTTAAAACCATAAATGAATTTTCGCAATTTACAAATATGAGTAGGAAAGTTAGGATTTACAAACCCATGGGGTTGTTGCATGTGGACGTCCTCCTCTAGGTCACCATGTAGGAAGGCATTATGAATGTCAAGTTGATGCAAAGGCCATTTATTAATCTCAACAATGGAGACTAATTGACGAATGGTAATTGGTTTTACAACAGGACTAAATGTCTCTATATAATCAAGACCAGTTTGTTGGTGGAAACCCTTGGCACAAGGTGAGCCTTGCCACTTTCAAGGGTTCCATCAGCACCCCCCTTGATCTTAAGTACCCATTTGGACCCTAAGACATTTAGATCGAATGAGAGAGGGACTAAATCTCATGTTTGATTTTGGAGAAGAGCATGAAATTTTGTGGCCATTGCAACACTCCACTCCAAGAACTTGGAAGCTTCAATGTAGGAGGAAGGTTCCTCAGGAATGGCAGAGGACTCAGAGACAATGAGAGAGAGGGAAGGTTTGGGAGGGGGCCACGGGATGGTGCCATTGGATTGGAGAAGAGGACAATGTATGTTTGCTTTTGAACGGGTTACCATAGGGTGAGTTGTTGAAGGCAGAGGGACAAGAGGCAAGAGAGATGCAGCTTGTGAGAGTGTAGAGGAAGCTTCATTAGGGTTTGTGTCGGGAAAAGACGACGACAAGGGAGATTGAGGAAAGGATGCAGAGAGGAAGGTCTGCACCCAAAGTGAATATAGGTGGGTTAGATGATATGGGCTCATTAATTGAGTGAAGGAAAGGACCAGGCCTAGTGGGAGACAGATTTGAAGAAGAAATACAGGGCTAAGAGGAATAGTGGACTAGGCCCAACGCAGTAGAGGGGCCAAACACAAAAGCAAAAGGGAAGCAGGCCTCATTAAAGCGAACATCACGTGAGATGTAGATGATTGTATCCTTTATGATCTGGGCTATAGCCCATGAAGACACATAGTTGAGAGCGAAGATCCATTTTGTGATGGTTAAATGGACGTAAATTGGGGCAACACGCATAGCCAAAAATGTGCAAAAAGGAATAATCGAGGGAATGATGAAAAAACGCTTGAAAAGGTGAAATATTATTAAGAATTGGTGTGAGCATATGATTGATAAGGAAAACAGTAGTTTGAAAGGCCTCAATCCAATTTTTGTCGTGAATTAAAGTATAGGCTAAAAGTGAAAGCGTAGTCTCAACAATGTGACAATGGCATCTCTCAACATTACCATTTTGAGGATGAGAATATGGACAAGTGATACGATGAGAAATGTCGAATGATTTAAGTAAAGCAGGAAGGGGACGAGACTCACCTCCCTAATCAGATTGAATAGAAATAACATTGGAAGAAAAAGTGTTACTCATGTAACGAAAAGCCAAAAATATAATAGGGACATCAGACTTAGTGTGAAGTGGGAAGAACCAAATATATTTAGTAAAATTGTCTACAATTGAAAGATAAAAACGATAACTAGTAAAGGATATCATAGGCATTGGCCCCCAAACATCAAGAAATAAAAGTTCAAAGGCTTTTGTGAATGGGGAGGAGAAAGAGGATGAGGAAGAGCATGAGACTTGGCTCTAGAGCAAGGAGAGCAAGGCGAAGAAGCTTTGCTAGTAGTGACTAGAAGTTGAAACCGACAGATGGTAAAGGAGGTGGTACATGGAGAAGGGTGGCCTAGGCGTGAATGCCATATATGTGGGGATGTTCTTTCACCAATGAAGGACTTATGTGAGAGCAAAATAGTAGAGGAAGAAGACGTGGTGGGAGAAGAGATCTCAGCATCCGAGGGAAGAATATAGAGGCCATTCCTAACGGGTCCCTGAAGGAGTACCTCCTGAGTATGCAGATCCTTCACAAAAAAACTAGAGGAGTGAAGCTTAAAATAGACAAAATTACCTAACAAAATTGACACATAGATAATAAATTGCGTGTAATCAAAGGAACATTCAAAATTTTTCGGAGAAGAAATTTTCCAAAGGGTGTATGAAGCTGAGCAATGCTAGTATTTTGAATGGGAAGAGAGAAGCCATCTCCAATACTGACTTGGTTAGTGCCATGATAAGGAGTAGAATCCAAATTGAGATTGCAGAAGTCTGCCATGAAATAATTTGTTTCTGCCATGTCTGGCAACCAATTTTTTAGATGAGATGTTGAAGTTGGAAGGGCTGTATAGTGGGCAGTAAGAGAGGGTGGTGCTGGAGCTTAGTAAGATTGATTAAAACAATGATGATAACATGATAAAGTTGTGTGACCAAATTTTTTACAAACTTGGCATATGGGTCTGGTATAGGGTTGGTTTGAAAAGAAGTTGGGAGTTGAAAAGGAACCACCATGGCCACAACCACGACCTCGCCAATAGCCACGACCATGACCTCGGTTAGATGGAGTTGAGGATGGTCTGATGGTGATAGTGTGGGCTACAAGAGGACTACAAGAGGACTACCTGAGAGAAGGGATTGTGTCTGATGGGGTAGTCATGACTCGTGGTTGAGAAGATAACTATAAACTTGTGATGAGGACAAAGGATTTGCTCAAGTGGTGATAGAGGTGACGAGGGACTCATAATCTGTACCCAAACCAACCAAGAGGTAAGTAATAAACTCAGAAGAAGAAAGTGGTTGTCCAGCAGCACCAAGGGAAGCAACTAGCGATTTAGCTTTGTGGAAATACTCAGTGATGGTTTCAGATCCTTTCTTTAGTGTTGCCAACTGGTACTAGGTTTGTATCGTATGTATTGAAGTTTGGGTAGAGAACAAACTATGTAAGGTGGTGCATTCAAGCACTTGGGCTAGAATTGTGTCTGTCAAGGAGGAATTAATGGTAGAAATAATCAACTAGTCTTGTAGACCCATTTCGTGTACTATGGGTTGGTATTCCATCAATTGTAGGAGAAAGCATCGGGGATAGAGCCATCTAGATATTCGAATTACAAACGGCCTTTGAGGAATGGGAGGATTTGAGCTTTCCATGGTAAGTAGTTGTCAATGGTGAGCTTCAGGGTGATAAAATGGGTGGCTGAGTTTATGATGGTGGGATTTACAGTTGGTGTTGATTTTTCTGGTTCCATGGTGTGTAGCTAGGGAAGAAATGGACGTAGGTCCTTTTTACAGCTCCGATACCATAAAGAAGCAAGCAAATATGATAGCACAGATAGTGTTTTTCAAAAGGCCTCAATCAATTGTTTTTCATTTCAATTGCTTTCATTCCCATCAGTTTTCCTCGCTACATTTGTACAATGACTCATAGTATATATAGACCACAACAGGTGGCAACCCATTAATTTCGAATCACATGCCATTTAGTAATATTTCAGTTATGTAAAATTCTTTTGGAATCTTTTACTACAGTGCACATCATGCTTTTTGTTATTCAACATCCAATGCCACGGCTACACCTTTCTGTTTTGCCTATGAGCTGATTTTTATAGAAGCATCCTCTTGAGCACAATGTTCTAAGGCAAAGGAAATGTGTGCCTTAATAAGCACTGTCACAAGTCGCGACAAGAGAACATAGACCAGCCACCCCCTCAGTTGTACACAGATCTGCCACCACCACCATTGCTCCAACCACAAAACACCACCGCACACGGGCACAACGGTAACTCCATCTCCCTCATGTCCTCTCTCCCTTCTCTATCTCTATGTGCCCCACAAATTCTCATTCACAAATTCACCATTGTAGAGTACTCCCTCCCCGTGGTGCGTCGCCACTGTCCAACGCCAATTTTGGTTGCCCCGTCATGTTTGGAAGCCACCACTCGACCCTTCATCGGGTTTTTCCTCTTTCCAACTTCTGCTTTCTCTCTCTCTCTCTCTTCCCCTCTTTATTTCTTTCCCATGGTGCGTATTTTGCTGCCCTAGTGACATTTTTCATAGTATAATTAGTAAGCCACTGCCTCTGTCTGTGGGCTCTGTTACCAATACCACTCGACATCGCCAACATTGGTGAGTTTCTCTGTCCCCTGTTTGGAGTTTCTGCCCTCGATGGTTTTCTGTCGTTCATTGTTCTTTTAAAATTTATGTTCATCTCTTAGTGCCATACCAATGGAGGTCATGACATTGCATATCCTTACTCGAAGTGTCGCCAAAGACGCCTTTAACACCCTAGACCAGCGTCATTTTGCTCTCTAATTCCACAGGGTCATCGCACATGGTTAGTTACAATATTCAGAATATTAGGCGCATTTTTTACATTGTTATGTGTGTGATATGAATGTTTGGAAATTACTAGAATTTTAAATGAGTTATGTTTGAATGGTAGAATGTATAAATGGTGTTATTTCTTGTTGAGTTGTTGTTTGATATGTCAGAAGTCTTGAATTTGTAGAGTTGTGAGTGGAGGAGGCTTGGATTGTACTGCTTTTTGGGTTGACTTGTTGGTCGCCGAGGTTGAGAGTTGTACTGTTTGGGTTGATATGTGATTTATTGGGTTGATAGGTGGCTATTTGGGTTGATGAGTATGGTTGTTTGGGTTGTTATGTGTGACTGTTTAGACTAGTAATTGTGCCTGTTTCAATTGCCTGTTTCAATTGTTTGAATGAGTTTATAAATAAAAGTAGGTTAGAGGTAAATGGTTAAGCAAATACGAGGAGGATGGGCTAATTTTTATGAGGTAGTAAATTTCTTTAGATGTTGTGAGTAATTTATGCAAGCTGAATATGTAGTTTGGGTTGTGGGATCTCGTTAATGAATTGGGTTTTATGCTGGTTTGGGGTTCATTAGTAAAGTTAGTGGCATGCTTGTTTGGAATATTAACTTTTTGGTGAATGTTTTATGGTTTAGGTTGTGATACTATTAAGCAAATATGTTTTATGTTTTATGGTTCTGATTCTAATATTTCTGATTCTGTTAATGTGTTGGTACCAATATTTCTATTTTGGCCTAGCCAGGGGATACAATAATGGCCTTTGGCCTAGCCAGGGGACATAATAGTGGCCTCTGACTCTGTCATGGGATACAATTGAAGGCCTTGCCACGATATGTAATAGTGGTCTCTGTTTTGAGTGCATCACATTGATGACAAAATAACAAAATGTTCTGCTTGGCTAACCGCAAACGTGCACAACCCTACAATGGGGGTTAAACATAGCATCTGTTCTAATATGATCCTTAGATAAGATATGATGATTTTCAGTTATATTAAGCCAAATGACTTTTGTATATGAATATTTCTTAAACTACTGCTCTGATATTTTGATAACATGTTTTGTTCTGCATTATGAAACTAAAAATGTTTTGTTCGGCATTATGAAACTAAAAATGTTTTGTTCTGCATTTTGAAACAAAATGTTTTGTTCTGCATTCTGCACTCTGTAAAAGGTGCATGTTTACGTAATAGTATATTCTCCAAATCTCTGTTTATTGAGTTGATGATAACTCATCACTTATCTCCACAATATTTTCAGATGTTTTAGCCGAGGATCAAGAATAAGGAGTATGGATAAGGCTATGTGAGCATAGTAGATTATGTGCAAAGAGAGCATTTTGGTTATTGGAGAATTTTATTTAGTAGTTTTGTTTTTATTTTTTTGCAAGGTTGACTTGTTTCTTTGGAAGATATTTATTTTGAGATTTTGTGGTGTCTTAGATTAATTATACTGGAATAGTTGAATATACATAACACAAGATTTATTTTGAGAGATTACACGTTCGATTGGAACGCTATAACGAGTTGTAGGTTTCGAATATCAAACATTGATTTTTATTTGGTCCAAAAATCTTTGTAGAATTGTACATAAAACAGACAAGAATAAGATCGACGCCAAAATACAAGAACATGAGACAAAGTTTGGAAAATACATTAGGAGAGACGGTTTTGGCAAAATATAACTCTACCGGCAATGATCAAACAAGTACTCAATCCTAATATATCTCTAACAATTCAAAGCAACGTAAATTAAGAAATTAAAAAGGTCTATCCTGTAACAAAGTATATAGGACACACTCATAACAAAGTTAGCAAAGTTCAAGTGTTGGACTTCAATGTGTTCCCAATATCAATGACAAATCTGTATTTGACATCTGCTTTCTGGAGTCGTTCCATGGCAGTGTTCACGTAATCCATTGGAATAACCTCAATGTCGGACGTAATGTTGTGTTTGGCTGCAAAATCAATCATTTCTTGCGTCTCCTTGATGCCTCCAATAAGACTACCACCCACTGTCTTCCTTCCTGTCAATCCAAAATTCTCATCAATAACACGATCTTTCGGGGGAAATGCATCTGCTAACAAAAAACGTACAATAAAAAGAAAATACGAAAAACATGCTTACCCATGAGCAAAGGAAAGACCGGTAGCTCAAGCGGCTTCTCTGGTGCACCAACCAAGACAAGCTTTCCATCTAACTTCAACAGGCCAATTAGAGGCACGAGAGGGTGCATTGCAGAGACCGTATCAATGATTCCATCTAACTTTCCCTGGGCAGCCTATAAAAATTGATTAATTATTGATGAAGTTAGAAACCAATTAATATCCAGCACTAATATTGTCATGGCCCAGTAAATTGTTAACATTGTTAGCAAACTCTGTACGTACCTGCATCTCATCTTGGTCACTGCTCACCAAAAACGAATCCGCACCTAGGCTTTCCAAGGCTTCTTGCTTCTTCTTTGGCGAGGTACTGATCACTGTCACCTTAAGCCCCATAGCTTTGGCAAACTTCACAGCCACATGGCCTAGCCCGCCAAGGCCAACCACACCCACTTGCATACCAGGTTTATCAAGCCCATAAAATTTCAGGGGGCTGTAGACGGTGATCCCGGAACATAGGAGAGGGGCACAAGCATCAAGTGGCAGATTGTCCGGAATACGGATCACAAACTGCTCGTCCGCGACCATGATATCAGAGTAACCTCCATATGTGATGGTTCCATCATGGTACTTGAACCCATAGGTGAGGATCGATTTTGGGCAGTAATTCTCAAGGTTGTTTGCGCAGTTATTGCACGAATGACAGGCTCCAACCATGCAGCCTACGCCAACCTTGTCTCCAACTTTGAAGTTTTCTACCTTGCTCCCCACCTCTGTCACTACACCCACAATCTCATGCCTGCACCATGCAGTTCAGTTAACATGATTTTACTATGAATTTGGCAAAAAAGACTCGGAAGTCAAATCCATTCGATCACTGTGTAGACATCGACAGATCAATATCAGCATAAGGTAAACGGAAAAATGGCTTGAATAGCCTGGAGTATACTGTGAGACATATTTTTGGTAATGGAAATGCTGTGGCTGATTTTCTTGCTAAATGTGGGGCTGAGGCTTGAATTCCGACTGATTTGAAAATCATACGTTGCCTAGTCAATTGAGGGGTCTTCTCCAGATGGATAAATTGGGTATGCCCTATCTAAGAGTCTCGTGAGGTTTTCTGCCTAGTAAGTTTCTCTTGATTTGCTTGTCTATTTCTTGTGTGCTTATTTTCTTGCAGGTTTCATTCTTTGTGGTGTGTTCTGATTTAGGTTATGAGTCTTTCTTTTGGCCGTGTAACTGAACTATATGTTTATAATCATCTTGATGCCTAGGTTTGGATTTTATAGTTTATATGTACCATCTAGGTGTCGTGTTTGTAACTACGATTTTCTTTTGGCATAAGTGAGGACAATCAATAAAATTGGACTATTGTCATCTTAAAAAAAAAAAAAAAAAAGAAAAAAATCTCCCCGGTGAATAAATTAGAGACACATATCCGACAAATAAATCTTATAAGACCTACATCAATTTTTATGATCTCTCACTTAACATCGTCAAGTTAGGGGGAAGAACTTGAGAATCTTTTCGAGGACAGAATGCATCTGATTTGGTAAATTTAAGAAGAAAATAGCGAGTAAATAAGTTCTGCGGTTACGTGGTCTTGACAAACTTAGATAGAAGGAAAAGATTTACAGAGCCAGAGACGAGAACGAGAATGAAAATCCAATATTGATGTGGACACATGTAATATTAGCCAAGAATAAATTAATTACCAATATCATCGAATCAATGTCGTTTCCTTTTCAGGGTAATAAAATTAATTACTTTGAGCATCAAAAGCGATAATAAATGTGTTTTAGGCCACTCAGCTCCTATAAAAACATGTAAGAATTGCAAGAGAACATACCCAGGGACAAGTGGGTAGGCGGTATTGCCCCATTCGTTCTTCACCATGTGAAGATCCGAGTGGCATATCCCACAATAAAGAACTCTGAACGTTAGGTCCTTGTCTCCAGTTGCCCTGCGATTCAGAATATACAAAATAAGAATTTTTGCGTTTTGATAATATTAATCCTGTTGTGGACATGAAAATGCTTTTGGCCAAGAACATTTCTCATGAGAAAATTATCCGATTTCGTTTGTGTTTGGCTCCAACAAATTGATTATGCATGTAGATCAAGAAAGAGTACCTTCTAGAGAATTTGAAGGGAGAGAGGACCCCAGAAGTATCTCTGGCTGCCAATCCAAAGGCTTTCTTAGGGTGCTCTTCCTCTGGCGACTTCGCCATTTCTGTTCTGTCACACGTAGAAAGCAAGTACAGAGAGAGAGAGAGATGTTAGAATGAGCGTGCTGTACTGATGAATCGATGATGTCGATAATATATAGGCAGTGGAACGGGTTTAAACTTTAAAGCTATTTGGAGTACCCGCAGGTGGGGATGACGTATTCAGTGAGCTAATCTGGGCGAGAGTAGGACCCGGAACTAAAACCTTACTGGCCATGAGAAGTCCTTTTTGGTAGCTTTTTCCTTGGTATCAAGAAAAAGGTGGACCCCAATGGTTCTGGAGTTTTTCATTTTTACTGGAAATTGAAAATGTTCAAGCAACAAATCATGCAAAGCAGTCGTACGTAGCTGCTCCTCACATGGCCTCACTATGCATGAGCACTCACGGTGACTCTGTACCGCACGCTAAAGCAGCCTCCGTACCTGCTAGAGTCCTCAACAAATCACTCATTATGGCTGACGTATGATGCATAATTTATAGATGCAGGGTTCAATACAAATTTAATATAATAAAATATAAATTATTATATAAAATATATTTAAACTTTTTAATAAAATAATTTTATTTTAAAAATCTTTAAATATAATTTTTATGAATTTATATTTATAATAATTTAAAATGAAGTCTTAATTTAACAAGATCTTAAAAAAATTATTTAAAATATCAATAATTCATTATATTACTTATAAAAAAAATCTCATTATATTAAATATTAAATTTAGTATTAGGAGGTCTTGCACATATTGAAAACTATAAAAATTATTTAAATTTTTATTTAATGAAATGGTTTTTATTTTTTAAAAAAAAAGTAAAAAAAAAAAAACCTCATTTTTATTTTAGGGGGTCTTACATAGGTGGAGACCTTAGGCAATGGCCTAAATGATCATACCACTGAGTCTGCCCTGCATAGCTGTACAATTTTGTTATTGCCAAAATATTCCTTTACAAATATTCCTTGACTCGTATATAAAAGAGAGGCAATACCTCATGTAATAGTGTGTGAAAGAAATATACAATAGAGTTTCAATATGGTATCCGAGCTATAACAAGGACTTGCCGTCCACCATGTCTGCTCAAACTTCTTCCTCTTCCTCCTCCACCACGCTCCCTTTATCCAATATTTTCATCTTATTTCAGTTAAACTTACTCTTGATAATTACCTTCTATGGAAGGTTCAAGTTGTCCCTTATCTCCGAGGGCAATGCCTATACCAATATGTTGATGGCAGTTGTCAACCATCCCCCACAAAACTTACAGACAACTCACCTAAATCCTGAATATGAAACTTGAGTTTAGCATGATCAATAGGTCATGTCTGCTCTCATTTCTTCACTCTCTCAATCCATCATTGCTCAAGTTGTTGGATGCTCTTCTGCTCGTGGGGCTGGATCGCTCTCAAATCCACCAATGCCTTGGCATCATAGGCTCGTCTAATCCAAACTCAACTCCAACTCACTTCACTAAAAAAGGGTACTGACTCTATCCAAGCTTATTATCAGCGGGCCAAGCTTCTTGCCGACACCATGGCTGCCACTGGGCGACCTTTGTCCTCTGCCGAGTTTATTCCATATCTGTTAGCTGGCCTTGGTCCTGATTTTGATGCTTTGGTCTCATCTGTTACATAATGTATGGGCCCTATCCCCACTGAGGAGCTATTCAATCTCCTCCTTGCTCATGAGGAACGGCTATAGCACCATGCAAACACTATTGCTATTTTCTCATCACCAAAACCCACAACACATTTTTCTACTCATTCTTCTTCTGGTCGCAATCGTGGCTTTTGTGGCTACCATCCTGGGAATCACAACCGTAGCAGTAGGACTTCAAACACTCAAGGTCGTGGACCCTCTGGGTACTTAGGTAACTCCTTTTCCTTCAATCTTTACTTGACTCTAGACCTATCTGTCAAGTGTGCAATAGAATGGGTCACACTGCCCTTACATGTATCTACCTATTCAACCAAGGATACACTACTGCAGTTCCTCCTTCAGCTTATTTCACCTCCACCCAACCTCCGAGAGTGACTGGTACCTTGATACAGTAGCCACCAATCACATTACCAGCGAGCTCGCCAATCTAAACTTGTAGGTTGTTGAACATCAAGGTGATGACCACCTCCGAGTAGGTGATGGCTCTCTAGTTCCCATTAGTCACACTGGTTCTGCCACTTTCCCTTCTTCTTCTTATTCTTCTCAATTTCTTTTGACTAAACTCTTATGTGTTCCATCATTTACAAAAAAATCTTGTCCCTGTCTCCTAGTTTGCCTTGACAACAACGAAAATTAGAACAGAAACCATGTTTAACCCCGTGGTAGGGCTGTACATTCTGTAGAAAGTCAAGTAGAACATAAATCACCATAAATATCAAAGCGATTGCACTTAGAATAGAAAACCACTATTATATCCTGTGGTGGGCCAGAGGTCACTATTGTATCCCTTGACAAGGCCAGAGGTCATTATTGTATCCTGTGATAGGGCCACATATCAGAACAAGACAGAATCCAAATCATATCAGAATGAGAGTCAGAGTCAGAACAGAATCAAAACGTCATGCCAAAGGTTTTTCAACTACCAAATCATTCCAAAATAGAGTACTGAACAAATGCAGATCACTTTACATTTTCCAAAACAGATTCAAAATATCTTCCCATCACATGCAAAAATTATCAATTTTCATATTCGCTCATATTTCTCTTAGTTCAATAATAGAATGCTAAAAATAAGCTCATGTTTACACTATGCATGCCAAAAAATACTTTATTTTTATATAAAATCTCATGAGCAATGCAGAACAAATAACTGAGGTCGTTTAACATTTCTTTTCATAGCACAACAACACATTTTTAGAATTGAGCTCAGTACATTTTATTTTTATCCAAAGTCTAGCATAAAAATCCCGCTTACCTGACTCTTGTAGTGAGTTGTTAGAGCCTTGAACTTGAGCTCTATCAATGTCACAACCTAAACAAAAAGTTAATTCACCAACGTGTTAATACTCCATATAAATATGACTTCAATAAAACTAACTAAATCTGTGATTCTATTCAGCCCACACATGACATCATTTTGCTTCAGTTTCAATACATGGTATAAGCATTCTCACACATAACCTCCTAAACATCAACCCAACACGCCATGTCCAACCAATCAGCTCATTTTCATAACTCGTTACGATATTGACAGCCCACAATCATCGCAACCCAACACGACCGTCTATAACACAAGTTCAACAAGCAACATTAACTCAAATTATAACACCTAACAATTACACTACCATCACACCATACAGTCTAAATAATCATATTTATCCACCCAAACAACCATTTATCAATTTCAATAGTAACTTAAACATCCACCATAACCAACGTCAAACCCAAAACACCAATATTTAAACTCGAAACAGCCAACAAATCCCAGTATAATCCAATCACACATACAACTTTATCATCCAATCCAACCGACCCCCTTACTCCTCGGACTCAGTCCGGCACAACCAACCAATTCGCAGTAAATATGAGTTAGCGCAAAAATACATTTAAATCTCAAAAGTTCTTTGGGAAAATACTTACAGCACTATAATATAATTTTTGAAGGATTACAAAGGTGTTAGAAATGGTGGCATAGCCATGGCGCAACAATGTATTTGGACTAAAGTCATGGGTCTCAACAACCCAACTTTTGACCGGGGACAAACGAAAACAAGGAATGGCTAGGGAAGGGCTTAGAAGTGTTGGTAAAGCTACTGGTGGTGGTGGTTGAAGGTCAAAACACCCGAATCAAAAATGGAGATGGTGGGGCTTCAACAATGGTGGATTGAGGCTGAGGATGGGTGGGTTAGACAGCTAGGAGGCTGCCGGTGCTATGGTGAAAAGATGGTGGCCAATGGTGGTGGCACTAGAGCACAAAAATCACTCAGCTTGAAGCCATGCGTGGAGGCTAACAGCGGCAAGGGAGGAGTTGAAAATGATGGGGGAAGGTCACCGGTTGGAGGGGAAGAAAATGGAAGGGGTGGTGTCGCTCACGGACGGTGCACGACGGCGCTGTGGGCGGACGAAGAAAATGGACGGGGAGAGGGGATGGGAGCTTCATGCACGGGAGGAAAAAAAGCAGGGGGAAGAAAGGAGAGAAAGAAAGAAGGAAAAAGAAAACGACAAGAAAAATAAAAAGGGAAAAAGAAAAAGTGAGGAAAAGAAATGAAGTCCAGTCTTCACAACTTGGGTCACAAATTGATCCAATGAAAAGAATTTCAAAACAATAATTTGAATAAAATAATTTAAGCACAGAGACTAGTTAAAATAAAATAATAATAAAAATCCAACAATACAATAATTTAAAGTCCAGCATTGAACTAATTTAACATAAAGAGTAATTTAAATGCACATTATAATAAATTTCACAAGTTAAAAATCATAAAATAAATCTAACGAGAAATCGATAAATTTAAAACAAGAGAACCAAAATTTAAATTAATTAAAATAATCCTTCAATTAAAATACACTAAAATACAGGGTATCATACCTTGGTCCACTGCACTTCTTTTTGAGAATCAAAGCAATGCAAACTCAAGAAGGTCTCTTGCTCACACAGAAAAAGTATATTGAAGATCTTCTGAAGCACACAAACATGGCCTCATCTAAACCAGTATAGATTCCAATGGCCACTTCTATCAAGCTAAACCTCCATGATGGTAACCCTCATTTAGAACTCCAATTATTTAGAGATATGGTTCATGAGTGCATCAATCTATGAGTTTTAGAAAATGGCCTGACCTTGCATTTGCTGTAAGCAAGGTGTGCCAATACATGCATGCACCTCGAACCCCTCATTGGCAAGCCGTAAAACAGATACTTAGATATTTCAACAACACAATTAACCTTGGTCTGATATTTTCCAAATCCTCCCCCATTAACTTCAATGCATTCACACAATACCAATTTTCTAAATAATTGGAGTTTTAGAAATATTATTTCTAAAACTCATATTTCTCAAGCGCACCAACATGGCCTCATATATTGATGCATTCATGAACCTATGTTCTTGGGGGGCCTTGTAATTAATATTGTTTTCTAAATAATTAAAATACCAATATTATTTCTTAGAGGATTTAAGGGCTTTTATTTCTTAACAAAAGACCATTAGTAATTTTCTTTTTAAGAAGTTTTGGGGGGTGTGGGTGGCCTTAGGCAATTGCCTAACTTGCCTAAGCTTTGTCCCTGATTTGGCTAAACTTGAACGTGTGTTAGTTTTAGGGTTATTTCTTCTTTTTTTTTTTTGATACATGGGGGAGAAGAGATTCGATCCTTGGTTCTCTTAGTGAGAAACCAAGGTGTTGCCAATTGATTCAAAGGATTTTGGCAGTTTTAGGATTATTTATGAGAGTTTAGATTGCATACCATCAATATAATTTTTTAGAGGAATTAAGGGCTTGTATTTCTTAATATAAGGCCATTAATAATTTTCTTTTTAATAAGTTTTGGGTGGTGTAGGGCCCTTGGGCAATTGCCTAACTTGCTTAAGCCTTACAACTAATTTGGCTGAATTGGTACGCGGTGTGTTAGTTTTAGGGTTATTTCTAAGAGGAAAAATGATAGTTGCAGTCGTGAGTGCGCAAGCACCGCGCAATCACTTTGAAAAAAGTAAATAAATACGGGACCTACATGAAAAAAAATTAATTTTTTAATAGTGAACCTCATTCTTTTTTAGAGCGACTGCACGGTGCTTGTGCACTCTACAACTGCATGTAGCATTACTCAAGGCCATTAATGATTTTCTTTTTAAGAAGTTTTGGGTGGTGCAGGTAGCCTTAGGCAATTGACTAACTTGCTTAAGCTGTGCCCCAGATTTTGCTGAATTTGTACACGGTGTGTCAAGTTTAGGATTATTTCTAAGAGTTACATTTCCATCTCATTATCTCCACACACTACACACCACACTTATTTTTATTTTTGTTTCATTCTTCCTAAACTAATTGATTTCTTCTAACTTTCATCCATACACCACACATTTGGTAAAAAAAAAAAAAATTATGTGTAGTATGTGGTGTACTAAGGATGATGAGTAAAATTTTTCATAAGGAAAATAGGTGATCCCTCAAGAAGTAATTGCATTCGTAAGTTTCATTTATAATAAAAATACCTCAAAAAATAACTACTGCTTTATATAAACCTAAATAAAAATAAATAAATGTTTTAGCTGCAAAAATTTACACAAATGTAAATTTATAAACATATGTACATTGATATGGTTCGTTAGATTGTATAACTATTTTAATTGTAAAATATTTCTAATAAATCATATCAAATCATATCAATTTATAAATTTACTTTTATATAATACGGATCACTTTTCAAATCAAAATGCTAAACTATCATATATATATATATATGATTCTTATATAAGGGCTACTGATAAAGACTACAAAATATGATTATTTTTTTTTCTTCAGTCTTCACGTGATTCAACATCTGTAAAATCACTTTCCATATGACACATATCGCTTCGAAACAAAATAAAGACGAACAATGCATAAAGAACACCCAAGTTAAGCATGCATTACACGAGACAACTCTTTTAAGAGTCCTGATAGCTAGGACAAATCAAGCTTGATTTTGTGAATCGGATGGGGAAGCAAAATGTAGTCAGTTTTGTTGTTCCTCATGTAAACATATGGAAATCTCTAGAGACTATGGTGCAAAGTAGTGAGAGACAGGGACAAAGCATCTAGTGTTCCAGGGATGTCTACACCTATAGATGATTCTTGTAGAGCTTTTAGGATAACTAGACCTCCACGATGGTCACCAACCTTAAACTATATCCTGTTGACAAAAGGTGGTGAACCAAGCTATAATGGGAAATATTGCAAGATAGGAGATCGAGCAAGTGGGAGTTAGCTGATAAGAAGCTGACTAGACTTTCAGGGAGGAAGCTAAGATTGCACAAGAGATGGGCACATCGATTGAAGCCAGAACATGTTAGCAGTAGAAAGTGGGATTAGTTTCCCATATCAGAGAAGGGGATGTCAACAACGAGTTCTCTGATGTTTCCCATGGTCGATTCGAGATCGGATATTCCCAGTGCAGTGGGAGTTGTGAGTCGCCCAGTAGATGTGCTGACTGAGGATGATGTACATGATAGATTGGGTCAGGTTCAACTTCAATTCGTCTTCGGACTTGAAGATGGGAGATGCAGAGGTGATAGAACTTGTGTTGGAGATAGTGATTGTCATATGGAGAATCAGTCTCCAAGTAGGAGATTGTTTGGTTATGGAGCCTGATTGGTTTTGTGAGTTGAAAAAGCGCAGATAGATTTTTCGCTCAACTATTACTTGACATGGTGCTCGAGCAAATTAAGCCCAGACAGAGAACTCACTCGAGGCACACTCGATGGTGGCACAAGTAAACTTCAGACAGAGAGTTTACTCAAGCCTTGCTCGACAGATTGCTTGGCCAATATTGCATTGGTTGTTCACTCAAGCTCGCTCGTCGAGCTCTCAATGCTCGTTTGAGCAAAGAATCAAGTTTTTGTCAAATTAGGGTTTCCAACAATGTACACTATAATTATGGTGTAGAGCAATATTGTGAGACAGAGTTGAGATTTGTGTGAGTGAAGCTCTTATAAGTCACTGTGTATGATTGTAATCTCCTCTGGAATAAAATTTCCTGCATCTTTGTATATTTATGCGCATTGCCAAATCACGTTAAATTATGTGTCGTGTATATGTGTTTGATTCTTGTGTTTCTACAACTATTTCACTATGTGTCTTGTTATTGTTGTGTATTTGTATCGTATTTTTCACTACACAAATTTGAGTTTTTCCACACTATTTATTTAATTATGATAAAATAGATTATTTATATTCTATATGATAAACTCACTGCGTATGAGTTTTTCCACACTTTTGATTTGGCAAAATTTTCCATATATTTATAGATGTATATAGATATAATAATAATATTTTTATGGGTTTAAATAACATGTATTGAATTAAAAACATAGTTTTCACCTATTTTTCAAACACTTAGAGACTTATATTTTAGGCAAACTTTGCTTTTAACAACAATATTAGAACCCTGAAATGGCCCTACATGAAGTTCAACATAAGTGGGCATCAACGCCTTAAGCATGGAGGTGGTAAAGGATTCTTTGTTTGGATCGTTGATGTCGTGTTTCATAGCCTGAGCAGTTCCACAGCAGCCAAACTCACTGGACCTACAGCTGAGAAGGAGAAAAGGCTCCTGAGAAGGAATGACTATTACTTATACCTGGTTTGTACTCGACTGCCGAAGGAGATCATGGGGTGTCAAGCCGTGCCTGGGTCATGCCTGCTACCATCCCTGTCGTGATAGTGTGTTAGGCCCGGCTCACACTGCTAAGGGAGATTGTGGTGTGTCAGGTCGTGCCTAGGTCAGACCTATAGCTACCCTCCTACCGTGGCATGGTGTCAAGTCGTGGACAAGCCATCCTATGGTACCTATGGCAGCATGTCGTTGCGTGCTAGGTTCCTTGGCGTGCAACTTGTCTCACGCCTGGTGTGCCCATGATTGGGCACTCCTAACGAGCTGTGTCCTACGGTGATAGTATGCAATGTAACTCATGGCCGGCCTTGGTAGTTCTCTAAGCCCCAAGCCAATCACCACCCTATGGTGGGCTATTCTCTCAAAGGGGCCTCCCTTCACAGTATCCCACGAATTCCTATCATACAAATGTAGTGGGAATTCAATGTGCCTCTTAGTTGTGATGCCGCCAGTCCGCCTTTTGGGGTCACCTGTCTAGCTCCAATCGGTTCAAGTTCCCGAGGTGACCTGTCCATTCAATCAGTGTGTCTCCTTGGTTTCGTGACTCTTTCATCTTTCATCTTCAATGATCTACCCATCAGTTGAGTTCTCGAGGCCACCTGCCGTTCAATGAATGCCTCTCCTTGATTTGAGTTCCCGACGATTGATTGGACGTGCCAGCACCACATTCTCCATGTCTCAAGACCTCATTGGTCCATATTCCCCACACATCTAACACGACGGCTCCCACCAGTGCCATTTAGAATTCGTGAGGCATTCCACTGGCATCATCACTGTTAGGCAAAATGTTTCCTAAGGCGTTTCCTGCTCGCTTTCCTCCTTCCTCACTTATATAGAGCCCTCTTTTGCCTCCCACATCCTCTATTTCTGCCTTCCGAGAGCCTCTCCCTTCTCTCAACTGGTTCCTCTGCCGTCGTGTCTTCCTCCCTTCCCCAGCATTCTACTTCCCTCCTCATAGTCCCTCTTTGTCTTCTCCACGAAGCAGCGCTCTTCATCCAAGCTTTCTACTTCCATGCCGTGACTTCATCTTCCCTTCTCACGGAGCCCCTTCGTAGTCTCCATGTCGCAGCGTTCATATTCATGGCCCCTAAAGCACCTTTCGATATTGTTGCCCTTTATTTGGCATGGAAACATTGGGTTTCGTCGGTCACCGGCGCAGATCTCAGACCTTTTTGAGCCAAATACAACATTCCTTCCTCTATCGTTCTGGAAATTCCTTGAGGGATCGAGCACGCGGTGAACTTGACGGTGTGACGTCTATTGTGGTCCTCTTCCCATTGATGTTTGCTAATGATCTTCGCCTCCCATTCCGCTACCCCATTCGTGAGGTTCTCAACTACATTGGGTTGGCCCCGGCTCAGCTCCATCCCAACGTGTGGTGGCTCCTAGTGTAAAGCTGCGTCATCTTCTGGAGGGTCCTTAGTGGGACTGCTGATGAGTACCCCGACTTGACAACTCGAGAATTCCTGTAGGTGTATCGTATCAATCGCCAGCCAAGGAGCATATACAATTTTCAGGCTCGGATTACTGGTCTGAAGACTGCTTCGCTAGAACAGCGCCATTTGAGCATCAAGGAATGGTTCCTAAAGTACTTTTTTGTGGCGGGCTTAGGCTGGGAATTCCCTAAGGGTGAGGCGGTCCACAAGGAATACCATGTTCAAGCAGTCTAGGGGTTTCTTCCTTCTTCGGAGAGTCTGGGACTCACACTGAACCGGAGGGAGGAGGCTCGCCTAGAAATAATGATGGCTTGGGTGAGTGCTCTCTCTGATGAGAACATCCGGCGCTACCTGTCTACACCTGATCGTTCGAACGCACTCAACAGGAACTTCTTGGGTGAAGTTTCTTCTCCTCGGGGGTAGAAGCGCGCCTCAAGCTCTTCTGGCTGCCAAGGGAAACGGCCGAAGGTGCGTCACTATCCTCCTTGGAAGAGTTCGGGTAGTGAGGCCGGAGGCTCTTCTTCTTCTAGGGGTTATGCTGGGGAGTCGGGGAGCTGTGCCAAAGCACCTCAGGTCAGGAAACTCGCAAACCTGGGCTGGCAGGATCCGTGCGCCTGGAGATTCTGGTTCCTTCAACATGGGGGACCACCACCTCATTTCCAAGCGGTTCATGTCCCGCCACAGGGCCTTCTTCTTCTTCGATAGGTCCCCGGCTTGCTTCTGCTGGGTCCTTCCCCAACCCGATGTTCCCTTCCGAGGAAGAGGTGGAGGGGTACGACCTCCAGGCGGCTCTCTTCAATTCCTTGCACATCCCCTCCTGGTGAACCCAACACGTCTTTCGAAGACACTCTAGGGGAGGAGACAGTCCGCGAGGTTCCCGAGTTGACCCCGGAGACCTGGCGCCAAGAAGAAGAGTAGAGTCCCTCTAGCGTTGCAAGCCAGCGAAGAACGAGAGAGGGGTGGAGAGGACTCGGCTCAAGGGGATCTCCAGTTCTTCTTCCAAGCAGGAGAAGAAGAAGAAGAAGAATAAAGGGAGGCAACAGGAGGAGGAGAAAGGGAAGAAGAGTAAGGAGGACGGGAGGACATCCCTTTTGCCGTAACTAGGAACCCAGAGGAGGTTACCGAGTGCGCCTCTCCCCCACTAGGGCTGCTCCCCTTTTTTCATCTAGCGGGGCTGATTACAAGGGAGCTTCCCAGGATTCCCCTTTCGTCGTGGTGTCGAGCGACGAAGACAACTCTGAGGCCTTGATCCCAGTCACACTTGGACCATGCACCAAGGGTTGGAGGTTGCTCTCAAACTTTTCCTAGCAACTGGCAGTTGCCGGCCCTTCCTCTTCTGCCGGGGTCGAGGGGAGGCAGGGCGTGACCTCAAACCTTGACAAGGCCCATGCTGTGACCACCAGTGAGTGGCCTAGTTGTTCTGACCCTTTTTCGCCCAGGTAGGCCTTTCCTTCACTCTGCTTATTTTGTTGAGTCTGCTCACCCCTATAACTACTTTTTTCCTTTGCAGGTCACAGATTAGTTGGCCGTAACGATTGGGGAGGACCTGGTGGAGCTAGAGGAGGCCAAATGGGAGCTCAAGACGTTGAGCCACTTCAGGTACTTCAAGATGAAATAGGTGGCCCAAAAGATCAAGGAGCTCAAGACCGAGCAGAATGGGCTGATAAAAGAGGTGGAGTACATGCAGGAGCATAACGAACTCCTGGAGAAGACCGCCTAGAGGTGTAAGCAAAAGAAGAAGGTTTTAAAATGTCTACTGCGCAACGTTGAGTAAAACATCTGCAGTGGTCATTGTCCCATAATCGCCTTGAAGAGGCCCAAATTGAGGCCGAGTAGAACTTGGTTGCCTGGGAGGCGGAGTTGGAGCCTGCTTGGGAGAAGTTAGAGGAGTCTCAGCGGGGTCGGGCCTCGGTCACTGGGCAACGCTCAAAGTTGTTGTTTGGGCACTTGAAGCTCACCCAGGAGGCCCAACACCTAAAGGGGCAACTGCGCCAGGTGAAGGCATGCATCGGTGACCTCTCAGAGTCAGGGACCCTGAAAAACCTTGAAATCCTAGCCCGCAACATTGAGATTACCTGTTTGAAGTCTCAATTGGATAACATTGCCTAACATTTTAGGGAGATTAGATCTTGAATCGTTAACGCCAATGTTATTCAGGACACGACCTTGTCTACGGCTACCGAGAGGGTCATGAACGGATGCACAAACACCTGCTACTGAACCCTGGGTTGGACCTACACACTTTGTGCTTGGCCTCCCTTCCTCCAAACGCCCAGGCGCAAGCTTATGTCAAGAACTTTGGGAAGCCGGGGCATCCTCCGTATCTCGCGGGTGCTCCTCCACCACCTTTTCCCTAGTAAGGGTTGTACTTGGTTGATGAAATGAAAATATGTTTCTTCTTTCAGACTACTTGCGTTTTGTCTTTTCTTCAAATTTTGGGGCCTGACCCCACGAGCTTCAGGGCTCGGTTTCTTTACTGAAGCACCTAGCCATAACGAGGCCTTGATGAGGGCTCAGGACCTGATGCTTGGCCCCAACCCCACGACGAGTCTAGTGACTGGGCCTTACCCCATAGCTAGTCTACAAACTCGACTTCTTTGCTAGTCTAGGGACTCGACTTTGTTGGATGAGGGGTCGACATCAAGTCTAGAGACTTGGCCTTACCCCACTGCTAGTCTAGGGACTCGACTTCTTTGCCAGTCTAGGGACTCAGCTTTGTAGGTCGGGGGGTCGGCAAGTCTAGAGACTTAGCCTTACCTTGTAGCGAGTCTAGGGACTTGACTTTTTGGTCGCAAGGCCTCGACGAGGGCTCAGGATTTGATGCTTGACCTTAACCCCACAGAAAGTCTAGGGACTCAGCCTTGTTGAACGGGGGGTTGGCATCAAGTCTAGGGATTGGCCTTACCCCGCTGCGAGTCTAGGGACTTGACTTCCTTGCGAGTTTAGGGACTCGATTTTGTTGGACGGGGGTCGGCTAGTCTAGAGACTTGGCCTTACCCAGCAATGAGTCTAGTGACTCGACTTCTTTGAGAGTCTAGGAACTTAGCTTTGTTAGAAGAGGGATTCGACATCAAGTCTAGGGACTTGGCCTTATCCCGCAGCAAGTCTAGGGACTCGACTTCTTTGGTCGTGAGACCTCGACGAGGTCTCGGGATCTGATTCCTGGCCTCAACCCCTAGGTGAGTCTAGGGACTTGGCTTTGTTGAATGAGGGGTTGACATCAAGTCTAGGGACTTGGCCTTACCTCGTAGCGAGTATAGGGACTCAATTTCTTTGCAAGTTTAGGGACTCGGCTTTGTTGGACGAGGGGTCGACAACAAGTCTAAGGACTTGGCCTTATCCTGTAGCGAGTCTAGTGATTTGACTTCTTTAATTCCAAGCTTAGACAACAAAAGATTTGAGATAAACATCTAGGTATTCTCATGCATCAACTAAGTTTATAGTCATTCATTCAAAATGTTACCTTATGTTCCAACACATAGTACTTCTTCGAATGTTTGGCATTCCAGGGTTGGGGGAGCTCATTCCCCTGGCTGTCCTTCAGGCAATAAGAATTGGGTGGTTACTGGGGTCTGTCGTAGCACCAAGTCACCCACCTTGAAGGAGAGCAGCCTGACTCGTTTGTTGAAGTATTGTTCTGCCTGTCGCTTGTTACTTGTCGTTCGCATAGCTGCCTCTTCACTTCTTTCTTCTAGAAGATCCAATCTCTCAGCTAGCCTTTTGTCGTTGGTGTGCTTGTCAAAGTGATGAACGTGGAATGTGGGCATTTCAACTTCTACGGAATTACGGCTTCGTTCCCATAAGTGAGGGCTAAGGGCGTCTCCCTTGTGGGGGTCCGAACAGTCATTTGGTAAGCCCATAATACGCTTGGGAGTTCTTTAGCCCATGCTCCATTGTGTGCTTCGATCTTCTTCTTGAGGGTGGAGAGGAGGGTTTTATTGATCTCCTTGGCTTGGCCGTTGGCTTATGGGTGTCCTAGCAAGGAATACTTCACCTTAATTTTGAGTTCTGTGCACCACTCCCGGTAATGTGTGCAGTCGAACTATCTTTCGTTGTTCAATATGAAGCTCTGAGGGATGCCGAACCGGCATACCAATGACTTCCATAGGAACTTCATGATAGTTCGGGAGGTGATGCTTGCGAGGGCCTTTACTTCGACCCACTTTATGAAGTAATTGACCACCATGATCACAAACTTGGCCCCTCCACTGGTTGTTGGGAATGGGCAATAAGGTCCAAGCCCCACTGGGCGAAAAGCCACAGGGCCTTGATCGATGTTAGCTCCTCCAGTGGGCAATGCGGCACTGGCCCGTGCTCCTAACACTACGGCCATTTCTTGGTAAAGTTTTCTGCATCTTTGAGGGAATTGGGCAAGTAGTACCGTACTTGGCTCGGGTCACTCTTGCGACCAGCGCACTTCCCCCCAAGTGGGTTCCAAAAATTTCTTCGTAGATCTCTGCCAACACGTACTGCGCCTCATCTAGCGAAAGGCATCTAAGGAGTGGCTCGGAGAAGTCTCTCTTGTACAGGACCCCTTCCAGCAGGGTAAACCAAGCCACTCTGTTCCTAACCTTTCATGCTTCTTTCGAGTCGCTTGGTAGTTGCGCTTCTTGCAGGAACTTTCGGATGTTCACTGCCCACTCGGGGGGTGCTACGGTCGTGACAGACACCTCACCCTCGATGGACGGGGCGTTGACCGTTCTGACCATGTTGTGTTCTGGGAGGAGGAATACCTGGGGCTTCCAACTATGGTGGGAAAATCATAATACAATACTCTTAGATGTGTAAAGGAGCGAGTGTGGCAAAAGATAGGCAATTGGGGGAACAATTTCTTGTCTCAGGCAGGGAAAGAGATCCGCATTAAGAAGAAGGTGAGCATATCCGCAATTCCCTTTTAGCAGGTTGGGAGTTGAGGATAAATTAATCTGGGTGTACACTAAAGATGGCCTTTTCATAGTTAGAAGTGCATACCTTGTGGTTGGTTTGGAGATCTCTTTTGCATGTTCCAAAGCACTTTAAAGGATTGATTAGAACGGATAAATTGTCCTTGCCTTACTTGAGAGGTCATTGAGCTGCTGTTTTCTCTTGGTGAAGTTTGTTAGCCTTATGTTTACGTTGAGTTACACTATTTTACGATGTCAATGTGGTTAGTTGCGATGTCTACTTTTACGTTCATGTTGATTTACGTCAATGTGGTAAGCTGCTCACGTTTTATGCCTTTCACTTAGCATGTTGGTTCATTCATTGGCTTAGGCTTGTTAGAATTTGTTTTGGTTTTATCTTATTTTGTCACTTGGTTTTGGATTAGTTTATAGCCTTTTAATCTTGTAAGCCCCCAAGTGTAATGATGTTACCACAGTTTTCCTCTACCATAAGTAAGGGCTTTTTAATAAACATGGGATGGGGCTGCTATGTGTGTGGCTACCGGCTCTTCTAAAAAAAAAAAAAAAAGGATTGCATACCATGTGGACATAAACGAAAAAAGGGGATTGAAGGGAGAAACTTTTGAGGAGAATTCAAGAGAGGGAAGCTGGAGGAACACATGGGATCAGCTGAATGTTACTAGAGTGGTGAAAATGTTTCTCTGGAAAACAGGGAATAACATTTTTCCTACATGGAAAAACTCTTCAACAAGAAAATAGTTGATAGCCCTTTATGCCCAATGTGCCAAAGAAATGAGGAGAATGTGATTCATGCATTTATTGAGTTGCCCAACTACAAGTGATGTGTGGGCAGAAGACTCAAGTCCAGTTCAGAAATGCGCTTAAAAAGGCAGAGATGGAATGGATTGCAACAACTGTGCGCGCGCAGGATATGGCTAAGAAAATGTTTTCATCTTTGAAGATCAATTCCATAGCCCAAGAAAGGTGATCCATATAGCCAATGAAGGTATGGAAGCCTACCAGTCTGCTTAGATTTAGCTAAAATGGAGGCATACAATAGCTGTCACAGGGAGTGTAATCAACCACTGGAGAAAACCATAATTGAATTCTATAAAGGCCAATTGGGATGCTACCTTAGATCCAATTAAAGAGCAGAAAAATGGGATTGGAGGTCATTAGAAGAGATGCAGGTGGGGAAATCTTGGCATTTGTGTATTCACACAGAAGACATGTAACTCAACCAGCTTCGGCCGAAAGCTATGCACTTTGGAGGCCCATATAAGGGACTATATATTACGGCCTGTAGGAATAGCTTGTCTTGATTTAAATAAAAAAGAAGATATTATAAGGGATTATATATTACGGCCTGTAGGAAATTTAATTATAGGGTGGCAAATACACAGTACGTACTAACTAATTAAAAAATATCATTGGAACAAATTAATCTAGATATGTAAGAAACAAATTAATTAAGCTAGTCCTTAATGGTTGGTAGAAGCCAAGCTGTTTCCAATATCAAATACGAATCGGTATCAAACATCACTCTTTGCAAGGCGCTCCATTGCCTTGTTCACTTATTCCATTGGAATAACCTCAATGTCTGCCGTGATGTTATCATGTGTTGACTTATGGAAAATTACCCAAAACCAGAGGAAAGATGGGTATTTCAAGCGGCTTCTCCGGTGCACCCAACATAACAAGCTTCCCATGGGACTTCAATAGACCAATTAGGGGCGAAATGGGATGCACATTTGATATCGTATAGTTAGCATACCATCAAGTGTGGCAATGGCAAATCTAATATTCGTCACAAAAATATTCATGTGATCATCAAGAGCATAAGATAATCTAATAGAATATGAAGTTAAGAACTAGACGAAGACGTTATAAAGCTAACATTCACCTCCATCTGCTCTTGGTCACGACTTAGCAAAAATGGATCGGCACAAAGATCATGTTCTACAGCCTCATCCTTCTTGCTAGAGGAGGTACTGGTAACAGTCACTTTTGCTCCAAAAGAATTGGCAAATTTAACACCCACATGACCGAGGCCACCTAGACCGACAATCCAAATATATATGCTTACCTGGCTCTACTAAACCATAATATTTTAAGGGACTATAAACTTTGATCCCAGCATAAAGTAGGGGAGCAAAAACATCAAGTGACACATTTTCGGGTAATCATCAGAATGGCAATTCATCAGAATCTAGCAATTATTGAAGGCGACGCCCAAAATGTCATCACAGCTGTAGAAAGTCCTGACTCCTCATTGCTCTAGAAAGTCTTCCCCACTATTACAGACATTCAACAAATCCTCTGTCATCATCAAAGATGGAAACTAGTCAAAATTTATCGATCTCAAAATCAATGTGCGCACTTAGTAGCGCAATGGGCAGCAACTAATCTTGCTTTTAGATGCGTACCTTTAGATAAATTCCTTAGATGTTTTCTATATATTGACAGTGGGAAAGACCTACCTTAACTCTTGTAAATCTGTTTTTAATATATAATATGCTTGATTAGAAAAAGAAGAAGAAATTTTCAGGTAATCGAAGGATATATCACTCATTACCTGCGATGATGTCTGAGTAGCCTCCATATATGTGACTAATCCATCGTAGTAATGCCAGCTACCATAGGTTAGTATCACCTTGGGATAGTAAATTTCATGGTCATTGTTACAATTCTCACACGAGCGGCATGTAGTACTAACCCATGCATGCATCCCACTCCCACTTTGTCTCCTACTTTAACTTTCTTCATCTTGTTCCCCCACTTCTGTCACTTCCCCGACAATTTCATGTCGACGATTAAAACAAAAATCTGATGTCATGGTAGTAATACAGCTTGCTGCATAAAAGATTTCGCATGTTTGTTGGATATTTTAGGCTACATAATCCCTCTATAAAAACAAATAACATGATTTTTCAAAAGGGAAATAGTTCAATATTCACAAAGAAATCTTTTTTTTATTTTTTTATTTTATGGAAATAGACTTCATTTCATTCAATGAAACCAAAGTTATAGCTATGACTTATCAATACAGGAAAAAAACTCAGACTACAAGCTAAACTACGCATCTGCTCTAGAGCACTCTCGTATACAAATTTCTTTATGACGGACATTGTCTTATCTTCTATAAACTCTCTCCGAACAAACCTTCTAGTTTGTTTGAGAGAATAGCGCTTTGTAAAAATAGAACTAAACGACCCCTCTCCAAACGAAGAGAAGTACTATCACCCCCTGTCCTCCCAAGGAAGCAGAGTACTATCACTTTGCCTCCTCCCAAAGGAAGAACAGGACTCAGCTGTTATGGATACCAAGTCCAATAGCCTATTTCTTTTATTAATAAGCAGAGAAACAAAATAAAAAAACACTACAAAAAGTATAGATACATTGCACAAAAAGCAAAAACACAAGGACAGTCCCTAGGGTTTCATCTCTAACTTGTCCCGCCGCCACCCGTCCTTCTTCTTTTTTCTTGTTTTCCCCTTTTCATGCTACCCTTCGCTGCCTTCACAGCCTTTTCTGCCTCGTTCCCCCCTTCATCCCCTTCGCCGCCTACAAGCACCAGCGAGACTCTCACCTCTGCGCAAGCACCGACGATTCTCCCCATCACCTACCAACACCAACACCATCGCACGAGCACCTCGCGCCCCCCGCACTACCATCATCCCTCGCACCCACACCGATCTGGTCCTACAGTCGTCACCTGTGCAGGTGGCCTACTTGCTCATGTCGATCCCCTCCAGCTTCGCACAAACACCGACCACCAGCCGCACGAGCAATGGCCATTTCTCCCTTCACCTTCCGTCTCGCCCAGCACCGGCTTTGCCCATAGTGAAGCGTACTGACTGCGCCCACACCAGCTCGGCACCATCGGCTCGAGCACTGGCCACCCATCTCGAAACCCATCGCACGAACACCCATCTCATAGAAATTTAAAGTTGGATATTGGATTGTTCCTTTGTTTGCATGTGGTCCTTAATGAGTAATGCTTTTTTCTTCATTAATAATGTATAGATTAGAGAGAAGTGGACAAGTCGGCTAGCTAGCTATAAAGAATATGCATGTGTGGACCGAACTATATTTTTTAAATAAAGTGTGCGAGGCTTGTATGTGATAGGACAGTATTTAGCATTATTCTTAATTAATATATAGCATATTTGAAAAATTTGTTGTTCTGGTTTGTCTCAAATTTTGATTTGCATGATGGACATATAAATTATGGACCCTAGATTATTTAATGATTCAACGTACTTAGCATATTAAACAGGGAGTAACGCCATATTAGAGAAACAAACTAAAAAATAATTATTTAAATCACAGGTAAGAACTGTAATGCCCCGTACCTGGAAAGGTCGGAGAATTACTACCTGTCGCTTACAACCCTGTCTCTCAAAGCATCTAAAACTCCAAGGATTTCATAAATAGTACACAATCTCATATTTTCCAAATAACCATAATACAAACTCCAAGTCATCATTACAAAATAACATAAACCATGGGGTGTCCACAATCTCCCAATAATTTCACCAAAATAAAACGATATATCTTTAAGTCTCCATAAATCCAAATAACATAAAGTACTTCATATACTCAAGTTCAACCCTTCTACTAACGAATGTACCCTTAGGTACTCGGCCTTTTATCCATATCTAGTTAAGCTCCAATTTCTGTTCCTGACCCCTACCTGGGTCATCAATATCATCTGAAAAATATTGAAGATAAGGGGGAGTGAGTTATCCACAACTCAGTAAGCAGAGAACATATACTAGTATGTAAACATGAGCCTTTTCAGAAAGTTCAATATGCAGAAACAAAACATTTGATTTTCATATGCACATCTCAAAATGTATTATCAGAGAATCAGAGCGACTTTTCAATTTTTTCATATTCATAAACCATTTTCATATTCAAAATCACTTTCATATTCAAAAACACTTTCATATTAAAAAACACTTTGATATTCAAAAACACTTTGATATTCAAAAACAGTTTGGCATAACATAACTGAACATTTTCTTCTTATCATATCATATCATGTCATATCATATACCATATTTAACCCTCGTGGTAGGGTTGTGCTATCCGTGGTGGCCAAACTAGGCAATATCATATGGTGAAACTTCCTATTTTTCAATCTCGGAGCCCCGAGTGTGCACACAGGAAAGAACACGTAAAATACCACTTTATTTTCAAAGTGGGTGTACTCATATCATGTTGGTACCAACCATATCACATGGACCAGTATCATATCAGAACCATATTCAGAATCAGAATCAAAACATATAAGTATGCCAAAGGTTTTTCATATCCATATCATATCAAAACACGTGCGAAACATATTCATATTATTTCCATTTGATCATAACAGATCCAAATCATTTCATATCACATGTATAAAAATCTCAATAATATCATATTCGCTCTTTTGCATATTTTAGAAACATGTCAAATATTGCTCATGTCTACACTATTCATATCAAAAGCATTTCTTTTCTCTTTCATACATATCTCATGAATGAATGCAAAACATATACTGAGTTTTTTTTTAACATTTTCTTTTTAAAACAAAATGCACATTTTTACAAACCAACCTTAGTTCATTTCTTTTTATGCAAATCTAGCATAAGAATCCCGCTTACCTGGATTTTTTTCGAAAATTTTCTCAACAATGTCGAATACTTATTAATCGTCACCTATAAGATAATTACGTAATTCTCATAAATTTCCAATCAATCACGTATTCGATATTTAAATCTAAGCTTCTGAAATAACCTATTTTAATTAATTCCTCAAAACCTAAAATTCTCATAACCTCAAAATATATCATCTCTTTCTAAAATCATCAATATCCATTTAATAACTTTGACCAGAACATTAAAAAAATCTAACTTATTTACTATTAGGATCTTACTGTGATTTATAAAACTAAATGACATAACTATATCGAAAACATTATAAGTAGAAAATCATATTTTTGTTTAAATAAAAATAATAATATTCTTTTAAAAGGATTCAAAATGAGATTTTAAACTTACTGGTCATTCCAAAAAAATTTTATCACTACTTAATAAATAATCCGATAAAATATAAATCTCTTAAAAATACCAACTTAACAAAATAAATCCGCATGCGCCAAAAATCCAAATAAATAAAAATGCAGCCCACAAGAAAGCCCCTCCAAAACCAATACAAAATAAAATAAACAATTCAAAATAAAAATTTTGAAAACCTTTCATCCCATCATTTCAACTTTCTCAAATCTCCATACAAAATAAAATAAACAATTTAACTTTTCTAAATCCTAAAATAAATATAATATTAAAAAATATATTCTAACAATATTTTATTCAACTTTTTAATTTTAATCTCATATCATCTCATCTCATCTCTAAAAACAAACGAGGCCCGCTTCCATGATCAAAGGGGCATAACGGTAATAATCCCTCTTCTACAAGGTTAACAGATGCATAAATATATATTTCCTTTTAAGGTTAACAGATACATAAAATTTTTATCCCATCTCGTCTTATCATTACAGTTTTTTAAATTTTCATACAAAATATAATAAACAATTCAATTTTTTCAAATCCTAATTTAACTTTTTTAAATTTTAAAATTAAAAAATAATATTTTAAACTTTAAAACAAAATACAAAATTCTCATCTCACATATCCTAAGATAGTGTGCGGCAGCACTTACGGAGAGATGGGGTATGACGGCGTGGAGCAGGCGGTTGATCACGGCGGATGGGAGCGGCGCCTGGGCATTGGCTGAGAGAGAAAGAGAGAGCGATGAGCGAGAGAGACCAACTAGAGAGAGAGAGAGAGAGACCTCCTGTAGAAAGAGAGAGAGCTCGGCGTGAGAGAGAACGAAGCTCACCGTGAGCTTGAGGTGGCGTGCGACGGACCAAAGGGCTAGGCGGAGGTCGACGGTGACGTCGCTCAGCTGGGCTGCTCTGAATGGCGGCAAGCAGAGAAAAAAAAAATTGCTCTGTTTTCAGCTGTCAAAAACAGAGGACTTTTCGTGAACCCGTGTGACGGGGAACGTTTATCACGTGCATGGGTCTGGTTGTGAGCTGGGTCTTACAAGAACAACCAGATTTATTACACTGTAATAGAAATTTAACCAGACAGAAAGAGGAAAATGCTTTCTTATTCCACATTTATAAATTATCATGCAAGGAGGACAGCCTCGTTTTGGCAGCTAGAGATAGAAGCTAAATAGCGAGCATTTAAACACACTCTTGGAACAAATACAAAGAAACCAAAACATGCAGATCATTAAGGTATTCTTCAGTGGTTGGTAGAAGCCAAGCTGTTTCCAATGTCAATGACAAATCGGTATCTTACATCACCCTTAGCAAGACGCTCCATTGCCTTGTTAAGGTAGCCTATTGGAATAAGCTCAATGTCTGCTGTGATGTTATGTTTTGCGGCAAAATCTATCATCTCTTGAGTTTCCTTCAATCCTCCGGTGGCACTCCCTCAACCATTTTTCTTCCTGTTAAAACAAGTCTTATTAACTCTATAGCTATATATGAACAAGCTGGAATTCCAGCTTATAACAAAGGGAAAAGTTAGTAATTGACTTGAAAGGAAATTACCCATAAGCAGGGGAAAGACTGGTAGCTCAAGCGGCTTCTCTGGTGCACCCAACATAACAAGCTTTCCATGAGACTTTAATAGACCAATTAAGGGCAGAATAGAATGCACAGCAGATACTGTATCCAGTATACCATCAAACGTGCCCTGGGAAGCCTGTACAAATTTAATATTTTTAACAATCACTCTCTATTAATATTATCAGACTATCAAGAGGAGAACTAAAGAAAAATGTTGTTAGCTAACACTCACCTGCATTTGTTCTTGGTCACGACTATGTAAGAACGAGTCAGCACCAAGATGCCCCAGAGCTTCATCCTTCTTGTTGGCGGAGGTACTAATTACAGTCACTTTTGCTCCGAAAGCCTTGGCAAATTTAACACCCACATGACCAAGTCCACCTAGGCCAACAATCCCAATGTGTTTACCCGGCTCCGCTAACCCATAATATTTCAAAGGACTGTAAAGTGTGATCCCAGCACAAAGAAGGGGAGCACTAGCATCGGGTGGTAAGTTTTCAGGGAATCGAAGGATGTAGCGCTCATTAGCTACCATAGTGTCTGCGAAGCCTCCGTATGTAATTGTGCCATCATAGTGAATGTCATCGTATGTCAATATCGTTTGGGGACAGTAGATTTCAAGGTCATTGTTGCAGTTCTCGCAGGAGTGGCATGCACCAACCACGCATCCCACTCCTACTTTGTCTCCCACTTTAACTTTCTTCACCTCGTTCCCTACTTCTGTCACTTCCCCAACAATTTCGTGTCTGCAATTAAAGAGAAAATCCAATGTTATTGCAGACTGCAGCAGTTACTTTGTGTACCAAAAGATCTATTGACGTGTTTGTTGATCTTTTTTAGGCTACACAATCGCTTAAAATGAAATGGAAACTTACCCAGGAACAAGTGGGTATTTGGAACTACCCCACTCGTTTTTTATCTTGTGAAGGTCGGAGTGGCATATCCCACAATAAAGAACTTTGAACCTTACATCCTTGTCTCCGGTTGCCCTATAGATATACCATTTAAAGCACAAATTGAAAACTCAAAAGCATGAGAAAACAACACATAACGACAACCAATGAGAGACAATCACAATGCATGGATCCTTTTCCTTGCTATTTGATCAAAATTTGAAACTATTAAACATTAATGTATTTACTTTAAATGCTAAGAGAAGAAAACAGAAAGGAAGGGAAAACCGATCAAGTAAGAATGGAATAGGTGGGGAGCGAGAGATCGAGAGGGGACCTTCTGGAGACTTTGAAAGGCGAGAGAAGGCCAGAAGAATCTCTAGCTGCCCATCCAAAGGCCTTTACCGGGTGCTGTTCCTCGGGTGCTTTCGCCATTTTTATTTTTTTAGATACGTACGTACGTACTTAAAAACAACTAACAAGTAGTAACAATAGAGTGAGAGTTTAAGCAGATAACAATGAGGGAGAGGTATATGATAAGTATGGGATGTAAATTGTGGAGGCCAAAAACAAGCGTTCGATGTATATATAGGGGGAGTGGTGGAGTATTGAATTGGGGTTGGAATGACGTATTGGGTGAGCAAATGGGGGAAATACGTGAGGTAATGGCTTTTGTATTCTTGTTGACTACTTTTTGTCTTCGATACAGAGAGGAGTGCATGGTTTACGTTGGCTACTTGTGGATCGGACCGGACTTATTTGGTCCAAAGATTTTCAACCCTGGATCGGACCGAGTATAGATAGGACCTGTCCAGTCTGGTCCAGGGTCGGTTCATTCGGTCTGAACATGCTCCAAACGGTCCATTTAGCCCATCTAAATTTGATTTTTGTTGGGCCCAATTTCAATTACTTTTGGCCCACTTCAAATTTTGTACATTTTTTAGCTAAAAATACTATAAAAAAACTTGATCTTGAAAAATACAATGATAAAAGAAAACTAATCTATACAAAAAATAATAATACAAAAGTTATTACAAATTACAAATTATAAACTTAAGTGGAAATTGGAAATGAGAAATTACAAGGGAATGAGAGGTGTTCTAAATAATATTTGACAAATCTCAATGTCTGAAGAAATCATGGCTAACTTCCAAAAGTTGTAAAATATAATAAACTAAAATATTAAGCAATCCATGTCTTTTTTATAATTGCTTCTACACTGCAATCCAAGGATTTCAAAAGAGACCCTTTTTGCACCAGACCACACGCTCGTTATGCTACAATACAACCTCTTCTTTCTTCAGTACGTTTCCTACTTTACACATCTGGGAAGAGTATGCTTATAGCAAAATAAATCTGAAAAGACAAAATAAGCGTTAATGCAAGGAGAGGGGTGGGGGCCAATTGATCGAAATATATGAACACCAAACACAAAAACAACAAAATAAAACAAAAGAGAGGGATTTCGATAAGCAGAGCTCTCAAGTGAAAACTTTTCCTCAACATACCAATTGTATAATACTATTTCACTCGCACGTCTCTTTCTTAATTCTTAATAAATAAAAAAGGATGTTTTCCATGCATAATAATCGGGATTTGAAATTTGTATTCACTCTAGTCCCTACCAATCACATAACACTACTATATACTTGTAAAATCAGACTTTCTTTTTTATGACAAATTAATAATCTCAAATAAATTTTTGGAAATAACCCATTTGACTAAATTGTATATATACTTTATAATGTATAGGAAGTCGTGATTGGGTTTATTAATTATATATATATAGGAGCTAGCTAAAGAACTTCTCTTCATGTACTTGGCGTGATCTTAATATCATGATTAATTATATAGGTTTATAGTTGGATTCTAGTTGGATTAAAGTGGATACATGCATGAAGTTAACTAACTTTAGGTAGGCATGAAATAATAACTAGATAAGGCTCTTTGATTTAAGTTACTTAAGCCTCTTATTCTGATAAATAAATCTGAAAAACCAAAATGACAGTACGTACACTTGTATACCGAACTACACAAAAAGTAATACTTGTCAAACGACTCACAAAAAGTAATACTTGGGTGTAGGGCCTGTAGGCATTGAATTTGACGTCTCCACAGAATCAATAAAATTCGGGTCTCTAACAAGTTCTATCCATAAAAATTTAAAACAAAACAAGTTAAATAAAATTACATAACATAGAAGATAAAACAAAATAAACCACAAAAGATATCAAAGTAATTTATTACATACCCATATCCAACTGCTTCTCAAATTCCTCCACTTCATCCATTAAAGTCCTAAGGCTTATTGGAGTAGAAGAAGAACGAAACTAGTTTTGTACACATATGAGACCCTCAATACTCATTGGATTTAAACTACTTCGGAAAGGGTCAAGTACACGACCCGCTGTACTAAATGTAGATTCAGAAGCCACAGTAGATACCGGTATTGCAAGTACATTGCGTGCAACCTTTGAAAGTACGCGATATCTAGCTGAATTCACCTTCCACCAAATTAGAAGGTCAAAACTATCATATTGATCCTCAAATCTTTCAGCTAGATATCTATCAACCTTTGACTTGCTTTCCAAACTGTCTTCTGACTGTAACTGTTGCTTAAATTGGGCCATCCAATGTGCCTTTCTACTTGTATTCTTGTCAACTGAAGGAGATACATCTTCATGTGGGGAACTTGTGTGTTGAGGAGAATGTCCTTCTTCATTTTCTCTGTATGCCTTATACATGCGAATAAATGCATTTCTTACATTCCAACTAAAATCAATTTTTTTTGCATTATCTTGTAGCGAGGATCAAGAAGAACACCAACATAGAGCAACATATTCTGATTTTTCAAGTTCACCCAATACTACCAAGGAAGCACGGATTTTCTTCCTCCAACCAATCAAAAGCCCTTATAAATTTGGAAGCCCTCTCCAACATAAGATAGGTGGAGTTCCACCTAGTCGATACATCTAGGCAAACTTAGCTTTTGGATTGAATATCTTCCAACCCCACACATTTTTTAAATATACTCCACATTTGAGGGGAGGATTTAACATACTTCACAACACCCCTCACCTTCACAATAGACTCATCATATTCTTTCAACCCCTCACGAACAATTAAGTTCAAAATGTGGGCACAACATCGAACATGCAAGAATTTATGTTCCAAGACTGTGTCTCTCCTATACTTGATTTTTTTTTCAAATAAAAAACGACTCCATTATTAGAACTTGCATTATCAAGAGTGAGTGCAAGAACTTTTGGTAGCCCCCAATCAATCAAACACATCTCTATACCCTTACCAAGTGTATCACCCTTATGATTTTTAATCAAACAAAAGAAAAGAATCCTCTCGTATAACTTCCAGTCATCATCAATAAAATGTGCTGTGAGATACATATAATTTAGGTTTTGCATGGATGTCCATGTATCCGTGGTGAGGAAAATTCGCTCCCCTCGAAGAGCATTTCTCAACTTTTGTTTTTCCTTCAAAAACAAATTAAAACAATCCTTGGGAACTGTCATACAGGATGGAATCCCTACCCACTTAGGGCAAACCACAAGCATAAACTTTTTGAATCCCTCCCATTCAGCATGCCTAAAGGGCAACTCATTAAGAATAATCATCTCTGTTAAGGCTTGTCGGCAAGCCTTAACACTAAATACAATAGGCACAAGTCCCCCACTAACACTACCACTTCCTCTCTCCACCTTCCAACCTAGAGTCGTTTGGGATTTATCCATCTTCTTAAACAGAGATTTCTTACATTGATGCTCAATGTGATTCTTCATGTTTTTCGTACCATTGGTCTTTGTATCACATGCATACGAAGTACCACAATAATGACATGCAGCCCTAAGTTTACTTGGATCACCTTTTGGTATGATTGTAAAGTGATCCCAAACAACAAACCTAACTCTACCTCTTTGTGACCCACCAACTAATTTATCACTTACATTGGGTGGGGGTGGGGGTGGAGGCATGTCTTGTGTTGACTCTTACACATCGTTCGTAGAAGATTTCATCTATAAAAAGGATAAAAGGATAAGGGGACAAAATAATTAGAAAACAAACATTAATTTATGTACAAGTGTTTACAGCTTGTACAATGTCCAAGACTCCAAACATTGATAAATGATATAGAGCAACAAGGACAAAAGATATTATGGAAACTTTCAGTTTTAAAACATATGTCAGTACATCAATATTGAATATACAACAACCAAAAAACAAATGTAACAAAAATACAAATGTATGGGGAGAACATGGACACATGCTAGAGTTAAACTAATATGCCTCATAATATATATAAATATATATATATATAATATCATTGTTAAATGTATTCTGTAACTATTTATAAAAAAACCCATTCTGTGCATTTTGGACACATGCTAGAATGCATTATTATAAGCATTCTATGCATATTTAATAACAAGCATTCTGTGCATATTTATTATAAGCATTTTGTTTTGCATTATATAAAAATCAAAACTTGACAACCCATGTATAAAATGCACATTTTCCATGCTATAGAGCTTTCTAAGATTGACCATTCCCTTCATCTGTCAACTGATTCTGCACCCAAAGTCATTGAATGCAAAATAATTTCACCCTTGCTTCCCCCCGTTCCCAACTCAGTTTTTTTTAAACTACCTTCTATTGCAATTTGTAGCACATAGTAAATAGCTAAGCAAAAATGATAAAGCACTCATCTTTGATTCTTTCTATTGCATACAAGTGGGAAGATAAATTGCAAACTTCAGCACATACAAGTTACAACAAAGACAGCATAACACACTAATTTTTTTCCTCACCATGGAAGTTCAGATTAGGGACATCTAAACTTGGACAATATAATTTACCAAATACAACATAACACAATTTACTAATTCCCAATATCCAAACTTGGAGAAGAAACATCTATACAACACATCCACCCCACATAATCGATCCGCAAGACCACAACACACAAATAACACATACAAGAAAGTAGATATAGTAGAGTACAAGAGTTGAGACAGTGCACATGATAGTGCATAAGATCTACACACCTGAATATGAAAAAAATATTCTCCAATCATCCCAAAATTCTTCAAAGTCAAGAGCATTTGAACAAATCGGAGAGAGAGAGAGAGAAAGAGAGAGAGAGAGAGAGAGAGAGAGAGTACCGACTACCAAGTGGCTGCGAGCCTGCTGCGACGGAGGGTGACCGAAGACACCTTAGGATTTTCGCAGGAGGAATTGGGGAATTGGGGAAAAGTGAAAATGAATCCCGGGGGGGAAGACGCCAATCCCGTTCTTGAAATGACACCGTTTGGTTCTCAATTGGACCCAAATGGCACCGTTTTAAGTACGTAAATTGAAAAAAAATAAGTAGGTTGCTTGAACGACGCAATTCTTTGTTTGGCCTGCAGTGACTAAAACAGCGTCGTTTTTGGGAAGGCAGCTCCCATGTATTTTTTTTTGTGATTCTTTTATTTTGGCACATAAATGAATTAAAAAATTATTTAAATTAGTAAAATTAAAATTAAATAAACTATTTAATGTGGATTATTTAATTGACTCGTTAAAAAAATTATTAATGATAATTATATTTATAATGTTAAATGTTAATTGCTAATTTGTTACTAACTTAGAGTATGTAAATGACTCAAATTCAATGTATTATAAATATTATAATTTATGATTCTAAGAATCTATGGTAGATAAATTTGTAATATGATTAATAAATCATTGTATTAGGCTATTAGCCTATAAGCCTATTAGGTATATATAGTAATAACTTATAGTGATATTAATACTATACTATTATACATACATTATGCTATAATCCTATATTAATACATACTAATACTATATATTATACTATTATAGACTATAGTGGTACTGTTACTAACTTACTACTACATATAGACTTATAGTGTCTGTGTATATATATATATATATTATAATGATATAGTGATACTAATATATTATTATAGACTATAGTGGTACTGTTACTAACTTACTACTACATATAGACTTATAGTGTCTGTGTATATATATATATTATAATGATATAGTGATACTAATATATTATTATAGACTATAGTGGTACTGTTACTAACTTACTACTACATATAGACTTATAGTGTCTGTGTGTATATATATATTATAATATAGACTTATAGTGTCTGTGTATATATATATATATATTATAATGATATAGTGATACTAATATATTATTATAGACTATAGTGGTACTGTTACTAACTTACTACTACATATAGACTTATAGTGTCTGTGTGTATATATATATTATAATGATATAGTGATACTAATATATTATTATAGACTATAGTGGTACTGTTACTAACTTACTACTACATATAGACTTATAGTGTCTGTGTGTATATATATATTATAATGATATAGTGATACTAATATATTATTATAGACTATAGTGTTACTGTTACTAACTTACTACTACATATAGACTTATAGTATTTGTGTGTATATATATTATAATAATATAGTGATACTAGTACTATATATTATATAATAATACATTAATATAAATTATTACTAATACTATTATTACTATATACTATATTAATAATTTAATAGTGATATTAATACTATATAATAATAAATGGTCATAGTCTCATAAACTCATAGTTATATTAATAATTTAATACCATATAATATTATAATATATAGATAGTAGACTTATAGACTTATAAGTGATTTAGTTATAATTTATAATTATAGTTATAGACTATAGTGATTTAGTTTAGTTATACTAATACTCTAATACTATATCACTATATGATACTATTAACTATAGTCATATAGTAATACTAATACTAATATTTATGCTAATACTAATACTAATATAGACTATAGTTATAACTTATACGTATACTAAATCACTATAACTTATACCTATATTAAATCATTATAACTTATATATAATATAGTTATAATAAATCACTATAATATAGTATAACTAATATAACAACTAATATAACTATATAATAGTATTAGTACAAAGTATTAGACTCTTAGTAATATAGTATAGCTATAAATTAATAATATTAGTATAATTGTATAATTGTATAAGTACAACTATAGTCTATAGTCTATACTTAATTATAATATAGTATAATTATATATAATTAATTATATAAAAAATTATAAAAAATATATATAAATTATTTACATTAGGTCCGGTCCGAAAAACTATTGGTTCGAATGAATTCGGTCCTATAAAATTTGGACCGGACTGAACCATGGCTGGTCCAGGTTTGGTCCGGTCAGGATAGAATTGGCAGGTCCGGTCGATTTTCTCTGTCTGGACCGGTCGATGCTCACCCCTAATTAACACCACATGATACCTGACCTGACAATTTTTTTTCTCCTTGCCAATGAAACGTGCACCTCCTCTCTTTCACCTCTCTACTTCTTCCCCAAAAGTAGCAACAAACACATTGAAGTATCTACCATATACTTTCTTCACGTATTCAAAATCCTTTGCTGCCAAAAGAAGAACATATCTTTTCTCTCCTCCATCCTTCATCCCATTTCATTTTGCAAACGCCTTGTCTTAATCATGGAACACAATGATTTTGCTTTTCTCTATCTGCTATATGTGTATGAATGAATGTATGCATTTGGACTTACCTCAAAATCTATAAAATAAAAAGTACTCCAAAGAAGATCAATAGGTAACGAAGATCAAGTTATTGCCAAAATAGGTGAATACTTGTAGCACTGCAAGTGATGTTCTTGGAAAAGATAAAATGGTGGAAGTGATAGAGAGTGGATTATGCAGGGCTTTGTCCTAGAAACACAGCAAGAGGAGGGAAGCACTGTGGGGAAATGCATGGGAGGCCACTGTTGTGGGGAGGAAGGCACGAGGAAACGAAGGAGCTGCACACATTCTACCGATTTTTGGGAGGAAGGCACGGGAGATTCATAGAGAAGAGGAGACAAAACCGAGCTGGGAGGAAGAGATGAAAGGGAAGATGTGGGGGCCGAGAGAGAAGAGCTAGTTCATTTGTTAGTGAACTCGGTTTGCCATGTAGGGTGTAAATTAGATAAATCGGCTGATGAGAAGAAATCTTTTTTTAAATATTTGTGCATTTTGTACACATGACATGGAGCTCCAATGGTTGGGCATCACAATCCTAGAAGCCTTGATAAGCGGTTTGAGTCCCAACGTGGGAAAATTGCTAGTTTTTGTCCATTTATTTGATCTGAAAGTGGCAGTGGGATGTTTCAAACTAGTGCACACCACTTGGGGCTAGGAGCCATAACTATTGGGCCATTGCACAAACTTAATATGTTTCTTTGAATTGTAAATTTGTATCCTTTTATTTTTCTATAAATAGGAAACCTCACCAACTAATCTAAACACTACAAAATGCTCTTCAAATTATAAAAAAGTTTCTTCTTTCATTTCGTTTCTTTTTTTTTTTTGAGGTTTGTCTATTTTATATCGGGTTCAAGGATGTCCTTTTGTGATGCATTAACGATCTCTAGCTTTCTCATTTTGTGGTTCGCTTTGTCACTCGCTACAATTGCATTTTATAAGAATAGATGCACCAGAATTTGCATGTAACAGAAAGAACTCAAGAGGATAGAAGACTCCCTCTAGGCGTCTTGTATTTCTGCCTCGTTTGTTTTCAAAACTCTTCTCAACTCATCTCATCTAATCATTATAACTTTACTAAATTTTCATATAAAATAATATAAACAATTCAAAATTTTCAAATCACAAAATAAAAATAATATTAAAAATATATATTCTAACAATATTTTATTCGATTTTTAATTTTTATCTCAACTTATCTTATCTCATCTTACCTGCGAAAATAAAGGAGGCATACTCTTGCCCTCCAAGCCTTCTCCCATCTCTCTCTCTCTCTCTCTCTCTCTCTATATATATATATATATATATTTTGTTGCCGTCACAGCAATCGCCACTGCTGTCCTCCATTTATCGACGCCTCACATTACCGACAAGCTCATCCGCCTCCTTCTCATTTTTCCCCTGCATCGAACACCCCATCCCATCTCTTTATTTTCCTATGAGTCACTATTGTAGCCCAAGCCTTGCCCCACCGCCACTGTCTAATTCTGTCGTTCGACATTAAAACTAGGATGGTAAGCCCCTCAATCTCTCTCTAGTTATCTCTCTCCCTATCTCTATTCATATCACACTCCCTCCCTATGTGTAGTTTGAATTTGCCGCCAACCATGCCGTTCCAGCCACCGCTGCGCCAGCTCACACTGGTAAGCCTTTTCGCCTCCTTGATTTGTCTTTGTTCTTCCCCCTCTCTCGGTCTCAAAGTTCAAAGCTTTTAGGTTCAAAACCCTAGCCTCAGCCACCACCCCCGCCGTGTCCCCTTGTTCAGCACTGCTACATGGGGCTACTCCCTCTCCTAGTCTCTATCTACCCCAAACTTCCTCTTACTCGCACTCTCTCCCCTTCCCCATCATTGTCTCCACTGCTTGCTGCCTCTCTCGATTTATTTTTCAAGCCACCAGCCCCTAACTTTGCCCTCCTCTTGGTATCTCCTCCCTCTCTTTATCTATGTTTCTATGTCTATCTCCCTTTTGCGCTGTTTGTCTCTTTGTCCCCTCAACACAGACAAGCGCACGTTGTCTCTCTTTGGCCGAGACACCCACTCGACAACCCTTGAGACCACTACATCACCCACTTATGTGATTGACCACAACCAGCAACACAGCTTAGGATGCCTTGATTATCTAAAACTTTTACCCCTTTGTTGTAAGTGGCTCTCTATACTAACCCTAAAAATAGAACCTGTTGGATTTGGGAGTTTGTGAATATGTGGCATTGGTTCTCTGTTGTGACTGTGTGATTGGAGTTGTGACTTGTGGTTGTTGATTTACAATGTTATGGCCTAGGGCCCCCTGGAAGTTTTTTGTATTTGCTGCGTTGGTTTTCTATTGATGTATATGGTAATGTAAATCTCTTGTTGTAACTTCTTTTCTTTTTTAATTGTGTTTTTGGGATTTTTTCTATATTCACATTGTTTTTCAATTGTGAAGGGGGCTGTAATAATCCAAAAAACAAAACCTAGTCCATGCAGAAAGGCCCAACCCCCCTTTTCTTTTTGTCCCCCCCTCCCAACCTTCTTTCCCCTTGATTCTCTCTCTCACGACAAACTTTATTTTCTGCTCCCTCTCGTACACACCCCCTACCTCTTCTCGTCTCTCACCTCTACCCCCCTCAAACTCACTCTCTCACACCTCTCTCTCACTTTCTTTCTTCGATTCTCTCCCAACCCCACATCTCGTCTCTCTCTCTCTCTCAACTCCCCCTATATATATATTCTCTCTCTATGTAACCTCCACCCATAGCTACTACACTTTGCTTTTTCATCACCACCAACGAAAATATTAGGTAATTTTTCATCCCTCATAAGTATTATTTTTAATGAATTTTGAATATGAGATTTGTTAAGATTTGTTGTTGTGAATCTTTGAGAATATACTTATTTGATTGCGTTGTTAGGGTGTATTGAAGATGAATTTAATATTCAAGTGTTAGTGGTGGGTATTAGCTAGAATTAATCTATTTTTATGTCACTGTTATATGGTTGAGTATAGACATTATTTACGTTGAATTAATAAGGGGATAGATGCCGGTGTATTAGTATGTGCTGTCCGGCAGTGTATTTGCAACCTAGAAATATGGAATTTACCAACTTTGGAGGATAATCTTTTAGAACAAGTCTAAATTTATGTTATTAAGGATTGTATAAAATTTTGGAGTTAAGTGAGATCTTTTTTAGCATAGAAGTTGACGGATTATAATGGTCTTGAAATAGGTTCCCAGTGACCGTTGGCAAAAGAATATCATGACTATTTTGACTAAAAATGAAAGTTAATGGCTTTTTAATGGGGTTTTAATAAAATAGCTGTTGGTTTTGTTTGGAATGATGTATAAACCTTGGATCTGTGCACATTCTTATGCTATTTTGGCTCTGCTTGTGGGATTTGTGCAAATTGTGTAATGGTCGGAATGTTTGAAAACTGATATATGGCTTATTAAATTTGAAAGTTAAAAGTGATCACGCCATTTATTCTTGAGCCCAGGATATGAATGTCTTTGTGACATGTTCGATTTCCCTCGCGGTGTGATGTCTTCATGATGTGATATCTTTGTGCTATATTGATGATTTTGCTATTATCATGTGGCCTTGAATATAATGTTTGGCTAAATATGTTGGTTGAGATAAAATTGTATTGCTCACACTATTTTATACATTATTTTATTGAGAATTTTATTCACTTATTTTATAGTTAAGAAAATTGCCAACCCCCACACCCCCATGAAATTGGTACTTACTGAGCACGTGGCAGCTCATCACTTCATTTCACATATTTTTCAGACTTGTAGAAAGTTTTTTCATTTGAAGTGATAACTTTTGAGCCAAAGATTTCAGAGTGGACTTGGTTTAGTCATTTGAAGTTGGAAGTTTTGGCACTTCATGGTTTTGTTGCTTGAAGATGGTTTTGGTTATACAGAGAATTTTCTTATGGTCATATTTTATTTTACAGTTTTTATTGGAGTATCTGTACTGTAATTATTTAAAATTTAATGGCTCTAGCCAAACTTCTGAATGAATTTTTGAGGATCATTGTATTATAGTTATGAAGAGTTTAGAGATTGTGTATTTGACATATATTTGTAAATGGTCATAATAAATGGATTTTATGTGGGGTGTGTGAGTACTATGATTCTCATGTGTATGCTCCTCTAGATGCGGCCCACAGGTAGGCTTTTTAGGATGCTATGTGTAGGAGGGAACATGCTGCAAGGGGATGGGACTTGCTGATGTAGAGACCCTTCAAATAACATCCAGCTCTTGAGTGCTTTTCCTCATAATGGAGAAAGAACAGGGGACCCTCGATCCTCTGACATGGAGGGAATCAATGAACCACCTAGGATGCCACCGGGGTGAGACAAATCGGGAAACCACACCGTATTATACGCCACATTAATGATGTCGTGATAGCGCCATGCCGCATTAAAGGACTCTGACAAAAGGAACAGTACGTAGGACATGGACACCATAGGGGCATACAAGATCTATCCCCCAGACTTATGGTATAAATGGTAGGTCTTAGGTATGAGAAACTATTTTGGCGACGAAGGTATAAATAGCAGACGAAGGCGATGTCTAGTGCTTGACAGACGCGTGGCAATGGCGGGATGGTGACAGAACGAGCCATTGCAAGGCATGGGTTAAAGGAAGAGAGAGGAAAAAGAAGAAAATAAAAGGAAAGAATAAGAAGGGAATTGTGGGGCACCAAGGGAGAAAAGGAAATTAGGGTTTCCATCAAAGCTTATAACGACATCGTATAGGGGTAGGGCAAAAGTCACCTCCAAAGCCATCAAAACGACATCTTGTTGGCGGGAGGTCCTGGCTCCCATACTAACCCATGGGCTGGGCCTAATTTCTTCATTTCTCATCCTTAGATTTGGCACACAACACTCAAAGTAAATAATTAATCCACAAACAGCCACGTGGGCTCAATTTTTCTCTTAAAGAAAAAGTCTACATACACACAAAATATTTTGGGCTTTACAACTTTTGTTACATTCATTGGATTTGTCGTCTCCGCAGATGATGTCCACATAGATCAATCCACTGTTGAAGCCATTTTAGAGTGGCCAACCACCAATACCCTACAGGAGGTGCGAAGCTTCTATGGATTGGCCTCCTTCTATTGATGATTCATTTGTAATTTCACCACTCTCATCATGTTAATGTAAAAATGAGTGTGTTGGCATATTCTTGCGAAAATTTTTGTAAAATTGTGTTGTAACAAATGTTTAAGTGTGTCAAAGTGAAAATGGGGTCAAGTGAGCTCCACACAGCTCGAGTTGAACAAATACAGGATCTGCACTCGACCTGTGCTCTAGTGGAACTCAAACAGAGAGTTCGCTCGATAGACGCTCACCACACCGCTTGAGCTAAGCTCACATAGAGAGTTCGCTCTACTTGATCTCGACACTGTGCTCGAGCAGAAGGCAATGCTCAACATAGGGTCGAGCAGAACTCATCCAGAGAGTTCGCTTGACACGGCGCTCGAGTGATGGACATCTAGAGAGTTCACTCAACATAGCACTTGAGCGGCTTCAGAAGTACAACATGCGCTTGACCTTCGCTCTGTCCAATGTTCAGAAAACCTAATTTTTCCTAGGGTTTGAGAGCCTCATTTCTTGGGAGGTATAAATATAACATTTTGTTCTGCCATTTGCTGGGGTAAAAGAGCCAAAGATAGAGCCTCCTTCCAAGAGCATTTGAGAGAGAATCCCCTCCACATTCAAAGTTGAATATCTCTTGGAAAATATACCTCCACCATATCACACTCAAGATCAAACACAGGTGAGTCCATTGGAGTGGACGTGTTCGTTGGCCAGAGGGTTTCCGGAACTACTGTTGCTGCAGACTGCAAGAGGTTCTCGTGGGAGATTATTGAAATGTTAGAATTCCGGCACTACATGCGTGTAGAGATCGAGTGGGTCACTCGTGGTGTTGCAATCCAATTTTATGTACTACAAAGGTTTTGTGAGTGTCTGTAAATTGGTTGTAACAAACTAAAGTTTCTATAGTGGATTTGAGGTGGTGTCTTACACCCGGAATGGTTTTAGATTTTGAAGAGGGTCTTCAAATGAGTTTCCACTTCGTGACCAAATCTTTGTGTTGATTATTTGTGTTGATTATTTGTGTGATTTGTCTCTTTGATTAATTGTTTGTTTAAATCTATTTTTAAATAGACCATAAAATTGAACTACACCAATTCACCCCCTCTAGGTGTTGTATTGGGTAGAACCACTACTTTTTTAATTGGTATGAGAGCGGGTTAACTCTGCTAGGATTTAGTTCCTGAGTGTGATCCTGCAGTAGTGGTTAAAATGGATAGGTCTCAATCACTCACATCGCCACCATATTTTGATGGTAGCAATTATACCTATTGGAAAGTTCGAATGAGAGCATTTATGAAAGCCATAGATGAATGAGTGTGGGTTTCCATGACAAGAGGATGGAAGCAGCCGGTTACAATCATTGAAGGAGTTGAAATTCTCAAAAATGTGAAAAATTACTCTAAGGATGAAGTCAACGAGTGTAATTGGAATAGTAAAGGTCTGAATGCGATTTTCATGGCCGTGTCCCAGGAGGAGTTCAAGCGAATCTCCATGTGTGAAATTTGCAAAGAGGCGTGGGATATTCTTAAAATAACTCATGAAGGTACTAAGGCTGTGAAAAATTCTAAGCTTCAAATGTTGACTACCAACTTTGAAGAAATTAGAATGAGGGATGATGAAACATTTGCTTCTGTCTATGCAAAACTGAATGACATTGTGAATTCTCGTTTTAATTTAGGGGATAAAATTTTTGAAAACAGAATTGTGAAAAAAGTCCTCGGATTTCTTCCTGAGTGATTCCTTCCAAACGTTATTGTTATAAGGAAGTGAATCCAGGGATGAAGGAAGATGAGTTGTAGGAAATCTATGAGAAGTTGTACAAGGAATATGTAAAATTAAAGAAACTCAATAAAACACATATTGAGAAGATAGATTTCTGCAAACGAGAAACTGAAAGGCTTCGAGACAAGCTTAATGAAGCCATTTGTCTAAATGACCAGTTGCAAAAGAGAAATGTGTCACTTGAGGATAGAGTGAAAATGCAAGAGAGTGAGTTGATTATGTTAAAAGATAGACTGAAAATCTTCTCTACTGGGAAATAGAAGCTTGACAAAATCCTAAGCTCAGGAAAGTCTTATGGTGACAAGATGGGTCTGGGATATGTTGAAGAGAAATATGATGTGGCTTCAACTTCAAAATCCCCTTGTAAAAATGTAGGAAAAACTGTGTTTCCTCCTGCATTGAATGAGAATAGGAATGTACAATCCTTTGAAAAAGGTAAGAAAACCCAACATGTGCAAAAGTCTGTGCCACCTCCCAAAAGACAAAGAGCTCAAAACACAAGCCCTATATGCCATCATTGTGGGAAGGTTGGTCATGTTAGACTAGATTGCTTTAAGTTAAAAAGTCAATCTGTTAATACTCCTGCATTCTCATAAAGTAGGATTCCTTATCCCTAAAAAGGGGTAAGAATCTCATGAATACTTCTAAGTATGTCTCGCCCTTCATGAGACAAAGAGCTCGCAAGGCAAACCATGTTTGTCACAATTAGGGTAAGATTGGTCATATTCGACCAAACTGTTTTGAGCTTGAAAAACGATGACAATAACGTAAAAACAAACACACACAAGAAGCAATCACACACGACACAATGATTTACGTGGTTCAGCAAATTGCCTACGTCCACGGGAGCTGTAGAGGATTTGTATTACTTGAGGAATCACTAATACATTAGTTGGGCGACTACTGTTCACGCACAGTCCAGTTACAAGTCAAAAAACATAACAATATATATGTCATGCGGCGGAAACCCTAATTAATTCAGAATTAGCGATGTTCGCTCAAGCGGCATGTCGAGCGCGCGTCGAGCGAACCTGTTTCCCGCATTCGCTAGAGCCATGAGTCGAGCGGATCTTCGAGCAGACCACTCTGCCTAACTTTGCTCGAGCTGTCTGTCGAGCGATGTTCGAGCGAACCGATCTGCCTAACTTCGCTCGAGCGGTTAGAGACTCCGCTCGAGCGGTGGACTAGTTTCCACAATACTCAACAATTCTCCCACTTGGAGACTGGTACACCCATAGTGTCGCCCTCTGCCTCAAACATGATATCCTCCACCTCTACAACTCACTACCCCTGTCTTCATGCTAGAAGACCAACTGAAGTTGCGCACAACTTCAGTTTCTCAAGTGTAACACACTTTGTCAACATATCAGTAGGGTTCTTACTTCCACAAATTTTCTCAAGCAACAACTGTTCGTCATCCAATAATGACCGTATAAAATGATACCTGATCTGAATGTGCTTTGTCCTGGAATGAAACGCTGGTTTTTTGGCAAGGAATATGGCACTCTGACTGTTACTGTAGAGAGTGTCCTTCTGATTCTTTTTACCCAATTCCTCCAAGAAACCCTGTAGCCAAATCATCTCCTTTGCAGCTTCTAAAACTGCAATGTACTCAGCTTCTGTAGTCGACAAAGAAACTGTCTTCTGTAGATTAGAACCCTATGAAACTGCAGTACCACCCAGGGTGTAAACAAACCCTGTAGTACTCTTTCTGCTATCAACATCTCCAGCTAAATCAGCATCAACATACCCCTGCACTTCTAAGCCCTTTCCTGAGAAACACAAGCACGTTTCTGAGGAGCCTTTTAGGTACCTCAAAATCCACTTCACTGCTTCTCAATGTTGTCTTCCTGGGTTACTATGTATCTACTCACAACTCCCACTGCATGGGCAATATCTGGTCTAGTGCAAACCATAGAATACATAAGTGAACCAATAGCTGAGGCATAAGGAACCTTACTCATGTAGTCTTGTTCCTCTTCTGACTTTGGTGACTGATCCTTGCTAAGTCTGAAGTGACTGCCCAAGGGTGTGCCAACTAGTTTGGCCTTGTCCATATTGAACCTGCTGAGTACCTTTTTCACATACTCAGCCTGAGAGAGTCTCAACGTCCCACTGACTCTATCTCTGACAATTCTCATGCCAAGGATTTGCTTTGCAGCTCCCAAATCCTTCATTGCAAAGTGCTCTGACATCTGCTTCTTCAAATTGTTGATCTCATCAATACTAGCCCCTGCAATAAGCATGTCATCCACATACAACAACAAAATAATATAAGAATTGTCAAACTGCCTGACATAGCAGTAGTGATCTGCCTGACATCTAATGTACCCTGCGCTGCACATAAAACTGTCAAACTTCTTGTACCACTATCTAGGAGCTTGCTTAAGACCATACAAGCTCTTCTTCAGTCTGCAAACTGAATCATCATTTCCCTATACTACAAACCCTTCAGGTTGGTGCATGTAGATGTCTTCTTCAAGGTCTCTATGAAGAAAAGCTGTCTTCACATCTAGCTGCTCAAGAAATAGATCTTCAGTAGCAACCATAGCCAACACTAACCTGATGGTGGTGATCTTTACCACAGGAGAAAAAATCTCAGAGTAGTCAATACCCTGCTTCAGCTGAAAGCCTTTTACAACAAGTCTAGCCTTGTACCTCTTACTGCCATCATGCTCAGTCTTTACCCGGTACACCCACTTGTTGTGCAATGCCTTCTTCCCTGATGGAAGCTTTGTCAACTCCCATGTCTGATTCCCTAACAAGGAATCCATCTCATCTTTCATGGCTAGCTCCCACTTGCTAGAATGTTCATCTTGCAAAGTTTCCTGGTAGCTCTGTGGTTCTCCACCATCTGTCAACAGAATATAATTCAAAGTAGGTGTAAAACACTGTGGAGGACGAATAGTCCTAACTGACCTGCGAACTACAGCTGTAGGAGTGGACGGCCCTGGATCTAACTGCGGAATAATAGGAGTAGGTGTGCTAGACCCACTCTCCCCGTCACTCACATCTCTGCACTGCACTGTGATCTCTGGTAGGTCATCCAGTCTCACAAAATCAGACTCCTGAGGGACTTCTTCAGCAACTGTACTAGTCTTGTTCTTGTACATAATCTTCTCATTGAAAATCACATTCCTGCTTCTTATAATCTTCCGACCCTGATCATCCCAGAAACGATAACCAAATGCCTCGTCTCCATAGCCAATGAAATAACATTTCCTTCACTTAGCCTCAAGTTTACTACGAGCATCAGAATCAATAAGAACATAAGAAAGACAGCCAAAAGTTTTAAGGTGAGAAAATTTGACCTCTTTCCCGCTCCAAGCCTCCTCAGGCAATCCACAATCCAATGGAACTGACGGCCCTCTGTTTATCAAGTAAACGGCAGTGCTGACTACATCTGCCCAGAAAGTGGGTGGTAACCTAGCGTGCAGCCTTATGCTTCTAGCACGCTCATTAATGGTTCTGTTCATGCGTTCAACAACTCCATTTTGCTGTGGTGTCCCAAGAATGGTCTTCTCCATTCTGATACCCTGAGTAGCACAGTACTCCTTGAACCCACCATCAATGTACTCTCCACCATTGTCAGACCTCAAGCATTTCAGCTTCAAGTCTGTCTCTGTCTCAACCATGGCTTTCCAAATTTTGAACACATTAAATACCTCAGATTTATGCTTCAAAAAATAAACCCATACCTTTTTGCTGTGGTCATCAATGAACATGACATAATAACGAGAACCTCCAAGGGATGCCACTGGGGAAGGTCCCCACACATCTGTGTGCACAAGATCCAGTTTTCCTGTCTTCAGTGTTCTACCACTTTTCAAGAAACTGACATTCTTTTGTTTCCCCATAATGCAACTCTCACACATACTGAGATCAACTGACTTCAGTTCTGGTAGCTTGCCTCTAGATAGAAGTTCTTTCATGCCCTTCTGACTCATATGGCCAAGCCTGCAATGCCACAAATCTGCTGTGCTCTCTGCAACGGTAGTAGCAATAGTGTTATCCAAACCAGTAGTCATATAGAGTGTACCAGTTTTCTTACCCCTAGCCAATACCAATGCCCCCTTAGTGACCTTCCAGGTGCCATTTGAGAACACCACTGAATGGCCACAATCATCAAGCTATCCAACAGAAATGAGGTTCTTCTTCAACTCAGGAATGTGTCTGACCTTCTGTAAGGTCCATTTGTTCTTGTTAGGGAGTGCAATGTCAACATCTCCCATCCCTACCACGTTCAAAGCCTCCCCATCAGCCAGGTACACCTTCCCAAAATCACCTGCAACATAGTTTTGCATTAATTCCCGATGGGAAGATGTATGGAAAGAAGCCCCTGAGTCCAGTACCCAGTCTTCAACTGAGCTATGAACTGCAAGCAATAGTGCATCCTGTACTTCTTCAGTTACCACATTAGCGCTATCATTCTCAGTCTTCTTGGGGTTTTTGCAGTTTCTCTTTATGTGGCCAGCCTTGCCACAATTCCAGCAAGTTGCCTGCTGACCAGGCCTTGACTTGCTCTTACCCCTTGATTTTGATCTGCCTCTATTTGAGTTCCTGTTTTCTGCTCTTCCCAGAGAGTCAACATTCAATGTTGAACTCGAACCTGAGGTCTCGCCTGAATCTTTTCTGCGCACCTCCTCAGCCAAAATCAAATCACGAATATCATCATAATTCAACTTTGATTTACCGGCAAAATTACTAACAGCCATTCTCATGGCTTCCCAACTATTTGGCAGTGATGCCAAAAGTATCAATGCACGTATCTCATCATCAAATTCAATTTCAACAGACGACAATTGATTTGTGATAGTATTAAAATTATTTAGATGTTGTGCAACAGACGTATCATCTGACATTCTCAAATTGAATAACTTTTTCATCAAGTGTACCTTGTTATTCACTGACGGCTTTTCATACATACCTGACAAAGCCGCCATGAGATCCGCAGTCGTCTTCTCCTTGATGACGTTATGAGCAATGGATCTCGATAGGGTTAGTCGAATAACCCCCAGAACCTGTCAATCCAACAGGTTCCAATCAACAGCTGACATACTATCCGGTTTCGTCCCCAACAATGGAAGATGGAGTTTCTTCCCATAGAGGTAATCCTCTATCTGCATCCTCCAATACCCATAATCCGTGCCGTCGAACTTCTCTATCCCTGATGCTTTCACGTCGGCTCCAGCCATCGTTTTTCTTCAGACCCGAACCTTGGCTCTTGATACCAATTGTTGTGAAAAACGATGACAATAACGTAAAAACAAACACACACAAGAAGCAATCACACACGACACAATGATTTACGTGGTTCAGCAAATTGCCTACATCCACGGGAGCTGTAGAGGATTTGTATTACTTGAGGAATCACAAATACATTAGTTGGGTGAACACTGTTCACGCACAGTCCAGTTACAAGTCAAAAAACATAACAATATATATGTCATGCAGCGAAAACCCTAATTAATTCAGAATTAGCGATGTTCGCTCGAGCGGCGTGTCGAGCACGCGTCGAGCGAACCTGTTTCCCGCATTCGCTCGAGCCATGAGTCGAGCGGATCTTCGAGCGGACCACTCTGCCTGACTTCGCTCAAGCTGTCTGTCGAGCGATGTTCGAGCGGACCAATTTGCCTGACTTCGCTCGAGCGGTTAGAGACTCCGCTCGAGCGGTGGACCAGTTTCCACAATACTCAACACTTAGGAATCATCCCAAGGAAATTGAAAAGCCCTACACAAGAAAAGGGCGTCAGAACTTGTGAAACTATGTCATGGTCTTGACCAAACAAAATTAGGTGATTCATGTGAAGTTAGACCAATTGACTTCTAGCTAGAGGGCAAATAAGGTGGATCATCCAAAAGTGAGACAAGTGTGGATGAGAAAGAAGGAGAAGCAGACCAAACATGGTATTTTTGTAGTAGACTAATAGTCATGCATTCATATATTTTACACATGTTTAGGTTTTGTATAGTCTTTCTTTATTTTCTTGTTACTAGTATATTGTGTGTGATTAATTCATGCATGTTTTTGTCCTTGTGTACTTTTGGGTGTGTGTCTTTGAAAATCATGCATAGTGGTTTGCACATGGTTTTGATAAAAAGGACGTTAGTGGTGGCAATTCTAAAAATTTAAGTGCATGTGTCATTTGAAAATTGTATCATATGCCTATTGATTACAAAGGTTTGAAACTTGTGAATTATTTGTAATCTGTGACTTGCTTAACATACACTACACTCCGAGCTCAATCAATTGTCATTTTGCTGCCTGTGAGCTTTTGGGGAGGCAATCAAAAGTGCAAGGGAGCTCTACTTGCATATAGAATTGACCACAGGATAGATAACATCATTATTTTTCTTCCCGTGCAAAATTGATCCTTGCAAAATTGGTCAATACAAAAGGAAAAGAAAAATGATGATGAAATAAAAAAGGGGGGGGGGGGCATATAGTGCTGAATAGACCAAGAAGTATTTAGGTCTAGTAGCATTAGGTTTGACTTTTTGTATCTTGGAAGAGCTTCCCAAGCATGTATGGTTTCTTGTTCAGCCCAACCCCACTCACACATTTTGGCTGAAATTTCTTGATTGAGTAAGGAACCCCTAAACACGCATGTTCATATTAAATGTGATACACTGTTTTTGTCCCTACGTGATTTATGAGAATATGACACTCTTTTAAATTTGATGTGCATCCTTGATTTTAAAAATTGCTCTCACTAATGTTTGGAGTTAAGTCATGTAATTTTTTGAGTTACTAACATCGAATTTCTGGGGTGGTCACCGCTTGACACTGTGTATCTAGCTCGAGCGACAATCGCTAGAGCGAACGTCATTTAAAATCCCTTGCGCCGCTCGAGCAAGTCATTTCTACAGGCTCCTTTTCTTTTCTCTCCCTTGTTTTTCCTCTTCTCTGTGCGTTGTTCTTCCTTTCTCTCTTGTCTTTGTGTGTTTTTCGGTGGATCTCCTCCACTTGATCTTCACTTACTCACGGTAAGTCCTTCACCCTTCATTGTATTTTCATTTTGAGTTTCATGGGCATTTCATGTAGAGCTACGGCTTTTAGGGTCTGTGAAGTGTAAAGTGGAGATTGTTGGAGTTGGTTTGATTGAGGTTTGGGAGTAAAGAGTGCTCTCCCTCACGTTTATGTAATATTTTTAGGGTATTGCATGCATTTCACCCATGTGTAGCAGAATATGCCCACCAAGTGTTTGATAAAATACTTGAGTGGTCCCCTCTGTTTCATTTTTATAGTGTATTGCATTGAGCACATTCGTCATACATTTTCATGCCCAATTTCGGTTGGATTTTATTTGGTTTTGAGGTTATTTGGAAAAGAAGGGTTGAGTCTATAATGGCTGGTATAAATATAACATTTTGGTCTGCCATTTTCAGGGGTAAGAGAGCCAAAGATAGAGCCTCCTTCCAATAGCATTTGAGAGAGACTCCCCTCCACATTCAAAGTTGAATATCTCTTAGAAAATATATCCCCACCATATCACACTCAAAATGAAACATAGGTGAGTCCATTGGAGTGGACATGTTCGTTGGCCGGAAGGTTTACGGAGCTGCTCTAGCTGCATAGTGCGAGAGGTTCTCATGGGACATTATAGAAATGTCGGAGTTCCGGCACTACATGCATGTAGAGATCGAGTGGTTCACGTGTGGTGTTGCAAGCCAAGTTTAGTTACTACAAAGGTTTTATGAGTGTCTCTAAATTGGTTGTAACAAACTAAAGTTTCTATAGTGGATTTGAGGTGGTGTCTTACAACAGGAGTGGTTTTAGATTTTGAAGAGGTTCTTTAAATGAGTTTCTACTTCGTGACCAAATCTCTGTGTTGATTATTTTTGTGGTTTGTCTCTTTGATTAATTGTTTGTTTAACAATATTTTTAAATAGACCATAAAATTGAACTACACCTATTCACCCCCTCTTTAGGTGTTGTGGTGGTTAGAATCACTGCTATTTCAACGCCTATCATAGAGTGCCTTAAAAGACGGTCATTCCAATGGTCTGAGGAAGGAGAGAGCAATTTCTGGCTAGTCAAGTAGAAGATGACTGAAGCACCAATCCTGGCACTCCCCATATTTTGAGATGATCTTCAAGGTGAATTGTGATGCTTCCAAAGTGGGTATTAGTGGTGCCCTGAGTCAAGAAGGATGACCTGTTGCATTTTTTAGTGAGAAACTGTTAGGATCGAAGAAAAATTATTCCATGTACGACTTGGAGTTCTATGCCATTGTATAGTCCTTGAAACAAAGGCGACAATATTTGGTACAAAAGGAGTTCATTCTAATTACTGACAATGAGGCATTGAAGTACATGAACGGGCAACACAAGCTAAGCAGATGACACGCAAAGTAGGTCGCCTATCTGTAAGAGTTCACGTTCTCGCTTAGATGCCAATCAAGGAGCTTGAATAGGGTTGCAAATGCTTTAAGCTAGCATGTGGCACTCGTACCACCATTAGTACCAGGGTGGCAGGCTTTGACACCTTCAGGGATTTGTATGCCAAATATCCGTCCTTTGGAAAGATTATTAAGGAAGTAATTGAGGGTATGCGAATTGATTTTCCTTTGCATGACAATTTTTTATTCCTTGCCCATAGTTGTGTCCCAGACTATTCCTTGAGAAAACACATTATACGGGAACTACATGGTGAGGGGCAAATTCGGTGAGAAAAAAACTTTGGCTTTAATCGCACCGCAGATTACTACTGGCCCAAGTTGACCAGTGATGTGGCACAATACGTGGTGAGATGTTTTGTGTGCCAGAGAGTGAAAGGAACCTTTATGAATTGACCTTTACACTTTGTTACATGTACCTGATGGTCTATGGCTAGAGGTCAGTTTGGATTTTGTCTTAGGTTTACCCAAGACCCAACGCGCCATGGATTCAATCTTTGTCGTGGTCAACCGATTTTCTAAGATGGCCCATTTTGTATCTTGTAAGAAGACCGTGGACGCCACATAGATCGCCCACTTTTATTTCAAGGAGATTGCTTGCCTGCATGGTGTTCCTTAGTTTATCACCTTAGACCTGGATACAAAGTTTATGTGTAATTTCTAGAAGAGTTTGTGGGAAAAACTTGGAACGAAGCTGAACTTTACTAGTGCCTACCACCCTTAACGGATGAGCAAACCAAGGTGCTGAATTAAAGTTTGGGCAACCTCCTAAGCAGTTTGGCGGGTACTAAGCGAAAACAATGGGACCTTGCCTTATCGTGGGCGAGTTTACATACAACCAATCCAAGAAACGAACTACCTAGTTAAGCCCATTTGAAGTTGTGTACGGTCAAAATCCACTAGGCATCCTTGATTTGCTCCTTATCGCACGGATTGGTCTCCTGAACATTAAGGCCAAGGAGATGGTAAATCACTTTTGGGGAGTACACGACCAAGTCAAACAAACAATTCAGGTGAGCAATGCAAAGTACAAGGTTCACGCTGACAATTGTGGCCACTAGGTACTTTTTAATGTTGGAGATCTTGTTTGGGTTGTACTAACCCGGGATCATTTTCCTGTTGGAGAGTATAATAAGTTGAAGGATAGGAAGATTGGACCTTGTGAAGTTCTCCAAAAGATTAACGACAATGCATATAGACTACGTCTTCCCAGTCACGTGGGGACTTCAGATGTTCTCAACGTCAAACATCTCAACTCCTACTTTGTCGGCGATGGCATGAACTCGGGGGCAAGTTCTTTTCAACTCGAGGGCGCTGATGCAGGGGGATCTGAAACTGAATTTGAGGCTGATGAGGCTCATATGACAAATGAAATGTTAAAAGTACTGGACTATCTCGAGAAGGTAGACCAGCACAAAACTAGCAGGAAGAAATAAGTTTTCCTAGGATTTGGATGAGAAGAGGTAGAGCTAGGGGAGAAGAATATCTCCTTGGTTAGGCGAGGATACTTATTCTTCAGTTGGACGGAGAGAAGTGGCGACATTAGAACTGTAATTATAATTTTGGCTCTAGGTGTCAGAATCGTGCATATTACCCCAATCCGGAAAGCTCTCTTCGACGCGGATGTCATAGTCACCAGGCTTTGCTTGGTGGGCCCCTTTTCAACCCCAAAATCAGCGATTTTTCCTTCCAAATCATCAGTTTTAGTAAACTCTTTCATTTTTCGTTAATTTTATTTTATGGTAATATTTATTTTTTGTAACAATTTATTTTGGATTCTTAGGCTACATTTTAGTTATAGTTATGATCTCATTTCTTATTCTATTGGTTGGCCCTAGACGTTATAGTGTTGCCATTCCTCATTAGCTATTTAAGCTCGGCTTGTGGGTTTCAGAAGATGATTGATTTATTTATAGTAAAACCCTAATTTCAGAGTTTCTCTTTATTTGCTATTTTTCTTAATCTCAATCTCTTGTTTCCGTTGTTTAACTAGTGGTCAGAATAATCTCCTATTCTGGTCCGTTGTCTCTAGACCAGCAGTGCCTCCTTCCATGGCCCAATCTCCCATCCCTCTCCTCTCCTTTCCCCAAGCTCTCTTTTCCCCCTCGCAATCTCTCTCCCTCTCTGATATTTCTCTTTTGCAATTTTTCATCTCCCTGTTGATTTCACAACCATTGTTCCGCGACCACCCAATCCCAACATCATGTCTCTGCTTAGATTGCCGCGCAAGGAGACCCACCACATAGAAGTCATACCAAAACTAGAACAATTCTTGTGCATGTATATAGGTACTGTTCTCTTTTAAGACGTGTTTAACATGACTAAACCCAAATTTACGACATTATCAATGTACAAATTAAACGCTAAGAATGCATTAATAATGACGTGCACAGCCACGTATTGAAAATTTTCAAAAAAACTTCAAAGCATCGATCAATCATATCTTGGGGGGATTTATAGGGTGCTGTTGGGCTTCATTAGGCCTCGTTTATTTTCGGAGATGAGATGAGATGAGATTAAAGTTAAAAAGTTGAATAAAGTATTGTTAGAATATATTTTTTAATATTATATTTATTTTAAAATTTGAAAAAGTTGAATTGTTTATTTTATTTTGTATGGGAATTTGGAAAAGTTGTAATGATGAAATAGGAGGTTTTCAAAGTTTTCAAAGTTTTGGATTTCAGTCACGAAAACAAACAAGGCACATTGGTTTACGCTGTTGGTCTACGCTAGCCGGTTTACGTTATTTTGACTTTCGTTCACGTTGGTGCGGGCAAAGTTGACGTTTGGTTTACGTTTTGGCTTTCGTTCACGTTTTGGTTTACGTTAATAAATATCCTGGTTATTAGTTTGGGATTAAAATATTATGTTTTAATATTATTATTATTGTTTTGAAATTTGAAAAAGTTGAATTGGGATTTGAAAAAGTTGAATTGTTTATTATATTTTGTATGGAAATTTGAAAAAGGTGTAATGATGAGTTAAGATGAGATGAAAATTTTATGTAAGATGAAACTTCCAAACCGATCTTGGGTTAGTTTGGGTACCGAGAGTACCTGAGGTACTCTCAAACACTCTCACTACTATTCTTTACTTTATTATTACTTTTCACCTATTTTTTCTACTATTCATTATTTTTCATCTACTTTTTCACTACTATTGGTTTGTTTTGATTATATGTAATCCTGTAGATCTTGGATGTTGCAAAGGTATTCCTCTGTCATAAGTGATGTTTTTTTCTAATAAAAGTGGGTCGGGGTCACTCTTGGACATATGACCTCGTCTCTTTAAAAATATATATAAAAAATGAATAATAAAAAATAAAATATAAAATATAAAAAATTATTAAAACAAGATTATGATCAGGGATTACGAGTTAATACCCTGTAAGAAATTGAAGTAGATACACAGAAAAATTCAAATATTTTCAGCTTATTCGGCATTTTTTAATTGTACTTTAATTATAAGGACAATCATGTTTTGCTCGTGATAAAAGCAAAACTTGAGCAATATTTAAAAGAAATCGTTGATACAAATACATGAAGAAAACTATGACAAGCCGAGTAATTGAGGAAGTCTTCAGTTGGAAGAAGCCAAGCTATTTCCAATGTCAATGACAAATCGGTATCTGACATCACCCTTAGCAAGACGCTCCATTGCCTTGTTAACGTAGTCTATTGGAACAACCTCAATATCTGCTGTGATGTTGTGTTTTGCCGCAAAGTCTATCATCTCCTGAATTTCTTTCATTCCTCCGGTCAAACTACCCCCAACCATCTTCCTACCTGTTCAAGCTAATCTTATTAAGTACTCTATTGGTAAAAAAGAACAAAACGGAACACCAAGTACTTAATCATAACAAATGAAAACATTTGTATAGACTTAAATGAAAATTACCCATAAGTAGAGGAAAGACGGGTAGCTCAAGCGGTTTCTCCGGTGCACCCAACATAACAAGCTTTCCATGAGATTTCAATAGACCAATTAAGGGTAAAATCGAATGCACAGCAGATACTGTATCTAGTATACCATCAAACGTGCCCAGGCTAGCCTGCACAAATTTAATACTGCTTGTCACAACCATTCCTTAAACGGCTGCATCTGGTCACAGGGAGCATCAATTAATCAATGGGAACAAGAAGTCTTATAGTTTAACATTTACCTCCAATTGTTCTTGGTTAGAGCTAAGCAAAAATGAGTCAGCACCAAGATGTTCCAAAGCTTCATCTTTCTTGCTAGAGGAGGTACTAATTACCGTCACTTTTGCTCCAAAAGCTTTGGCAAATTTAACACCCACATGACCGAGCCCACCAAGGCCAACAACTCCAATGTGTTTTCCTGGCTCTGCCAACCCATAATATTTCAATGGGCTATAAACTGTGATTCCAGCACAAAGGAGGGGAGCAGCAGCATCAAGTGGCATGTTTTCAGGGAATCGGACGACGTAGCGCTCATTAGCTACCATGGTGTCTGAGTAGCCTCCGTATGTAACTGTTCCATCGTAGTAACACCCACCGTAGGATGGTATCAGTTTTGGACAGTAAACTTCAAGGTCATTGTTACAGTTCTCGCAGGAGTGGCATGCACCAACCACGCCTCCTACTCCCACTTTGTCTCCCACTTTAACTTTCTTCACTCTGCTCCCCACTTCTGTCACTTCCCCAACAATTTCGTGGCTGCAGTTGAATTGAAACTCCAATTTCAGGGCAGTGCTTAGTTTGTGCTCCAAAAAATGAACGAGTTTCTTGACATTGTTTTAGGTTTAAGAAAAACACTACTATGTCCACACCATTTGACACCTCCAATTGACCACTTGGTCAAAATTTTTTTTTTTTTACTTAATGATTAAAGAAGTGATTTTAAATGTATTGATGTATTTTTTTTTAACATCTTTAAATATATTTAAAAAATTTGGAAAGAAAAAAAGAAAAAAAAAAACCATTGGGTGGTACTCCCAGCGGTAAGGGTGGGGCGGCAGAGTAGCCCCACCCTAGGCTTAAAATCACATTGATTTCCAATAGAGTGGGGCTACTTTGCCGCCCCATGTTGACCACTTGGCTTACCGTCCAGTGTAAAAAAGTTTTTTTTTTTTTTATTTACTTTTCATATTTTTTTAACATATTTAAATATATTTAAAAAATAAAAAAAATATATTAATACATTTAAAATCACTATCTTAATCACTTAGTAAAAAAATTAAAATTTGACTAAACGGTCAAATGGAGGTGTAAACTAAAGTGGCATAGTAGTGTTTCTCTTTCCAATATGAACAAAAAGCGCAGCATATTTTACTCTTGTATGTCAAAAAAATCAAGCCAGCTTCTTAAACAAACACAAAAATTACTCCAGATATATAACATTATATTGGATCATAACATGATCTGTAGTGAACACTTGTAGTGATGACATAGAAATTTACCCAGGGACAAGTGGGTAGATGGATGTGCCCCATTCGTTCTTGACCATGTGAAGGTCCGTGTGGCATATCCCACAGTAAAGAACTCTAAATCTTACATCCTTTTCTCCAGTTTCACTGCAAACATACCATTTTAGCACAATCCAAAAGCTCACAAACATGAGAAAGGATAAAGAGAATGAAAAATGCAATAATAATCAATGAAGTAGGAAGGTAAGGAGAGAGAGAGAGAGAGAGAGAGAGAGAGTACCGTCTGGAGAATTTGAAAGGTGAAAGGACGCCGGAAGAATCTCTGGCAGCCCATCCAATGGCCTTGATGGGGTGCTCTTCCTCCGGTGCTTTTGCCATTGATTTTCTTTGTTTTTTCTCAAAAGCGACAATGAACCAATAGCAGTAGTAACAAATGAGGGAGAGTTTATGCAGAGAACTCGGGTGTAGAACGAGGGAGAGATATATGCTGTTGGGGATGTCCAAGCCGTGATAAGCTTTTGATATATATACGTAGGGAGAGAGGGACTGTTGGGATTTGGAATTTAGGATGGGATGACGTATTGGGTGAGCTAATGCTAGCGAGTACGTGTGGTAATGGCTTTCGGAATTTTCGGATGATTGTACGTGGTGCTCTTATTGACCATACTCATGCAGGTGGATGGCTGACGTACTCGATTAGCTATTAAGAATGTGACTACCTGCGAAGTGCGAACCTATCTCCGCTCGTTGACTAAGGATGTAATTTGTCCGGTTTTTTCAACCGGGTTGGTATATATTAATTTTGAGATTTCAAAATTTTGGTTATCTATTTTTTAATTTTATAGATTTTATTCTGACTTTTTCAATTATTATAGTATATTATAATATAAAATAATATATTATAGTATATTATAATAGACTGTAATGATATATTATAATATATAGTATAATGATGTGTTATAGTATATTATAATATATAATGATATAGTATTAGTATAACTATTAATACAATAGACGATAATTATATAGGATTTTAAAATTTAATATTATATTAATTAGTAATTTATCATATAATACCAAATTATTTTTTATATATTTATATATATATTATAATATAAAACATGATATATAAAATATTTATACAATATAAAAAATTAAAATATATATATGAATTAGTCCGGTATAAGAAAAAGGAAAACCGGAACCTTTTGACCAGTTTTGAAAAAAATAAAACTGGTATTAGACCGAACTAAATCCAATATCGGACCAAGCCTATCGGTTCTGTCCGGTTTAACGGTTTTCTTTTTCACCCCTAGTTGATTGACTCGACTAATCAACATTCTTTCCGATATAATTATATATATTAGTGATTATATCATGGATATAAATTATTACCAGTTATTAATATTATTTTAGGTACTGGCTATAGATTTGTATGCATATATGTATATGAATTAATGTTACTATATTAGTCAATTATGCTATTAAGTATATACGTATATCATATATTTTGTAATGAATGTAGCATCCCGCTCTTTTCTTCCTTCTGATGTAAGTGAATTTTAGGGATGAAATTTATTACTACGAGGAGAGGACGTAACTGTCCGCTCATCTCTAGTGACTACTAGTCTCGTTATGCCTGTTAGACCTCGATGTTGTGTTTTTAAAGATATTATGTGATTTCTAAAACTAGTTTTGTGTTTTAAAGTCACTAGTATTTTAAATGGGATATTCCTAGTATTATTTGACTAACTTGATTTTAAATAAGACAATTATAATATTTTTGAAGAGCTCAAAAAATATTATAATTGTGGGAAATCATTTTATTAAATGATTTCAGTTATTTAAAATATTATAAGATTTAAATTATGTTAAAAACTTTAATTAATTTAATGGTTTTATTCTCTTAAATATATAAAGTAGGACTTCATCATTTTATTAATGATGAAAGAATATTATTTTATAAACTAAAGTTTAGTTTAAATAATATTCTATCTTAATTCCTCTCAGTGTGTTTAATCAAGTTAATGTTTACGTATTTTCAAATCAGTATTTAAAACTCATCCTTAGATCGTTTTGTAGATCCCAACTCTCTCTTTCTCCCTTACTTTTTCCTTCCCTCTCTCTCTCCTCCCTCTTCCTCAGCTTATGCCGCTCGCCTCTCTCCCTCTCACCCGATCTGCTCCACAGCTCAGCCAAGCGTCGTCGTGTGACGGCAAGTCTCACCGCTGCCACCAATAGCTCCACCACCCTCCGGTGACCTCCCCCATCCCAGCCTTTCTTCTCCACACTCCCTCTTTCTCTCTCTTGGTCGTGCAAAACCTGAATGGGCTTAGCACTCGCGACGCCGCCGTGTGTCATCCAACGCTGCCACCACCTCTACAGTAGCTTCCCTCCTGCTGGCCCTCATCCCCCAACAAGCTCAACCCCTAACTCGCCGTTGTTTGCTCCCACGAAGCTCACCAATCTTCACGGGTTCTCTCCTCTCCACCACTGTACGCCGCCACCCACGATGTCTAACCACTATCTCCAGCCTCCTTTGGCCACCACCAACCTATCCCAGCCACCCCTGGCTCCGATCCACCTCCCATGCACGCCCCTCTCTCACTCTCTCACGGGCCGTTACTCCCACTCAAGCTAGATCCACTGTAGTGGACCGTCGTTCCACCTCCACCGAGGCACCACAGCTCCACCAATAGCCTCCTAAGCTCCTCCATGGCCAGCCACGACGAACCAAGCCCTCCCCCTCCACTTCCATGCCTTGAGACACACGGGTTTCCCTTGGAAACCCAAGGCTCCGCCACCCCAACAGCCATAAGACCACCTCAACCTCCCTTGACCTCCCTTAGCCTAGCCCTATGCATGAATCACCACTTCACGTGGTGGACAGCCACCACACACACTGGATAGCCACTGCACGTGGTTGACCGCCATTGTACATGACTAGATCCGCTGTGTTACGCCCCTTGCTGCCACTATAAGGCCACCATGAGCCCTTCCAAGACCACACCTAGCTCCAAATGCCCAAACAGCCACCGTACATGATTTAGTTGCCCCGTACAACTATTTCGACGTCAATGACTGTGACTGTAACACCCCGTATTTTAGTGTATTTTTAAGGAAAGATTATTTTAATTTATTTAAAAATTCATTCTTTTGTTTTAAAATTTAAGGAGTTTTGGATATATTATTTTATAATATTTTAAGTTGTGAAAATCATTTTTTAATGGATTTTCTTAATATTATTTATTGTTTTATATTTTAAATTGATCTTTAATTTAAATTAGCTTTTTTTGGATTTTAATATTTTTATTATTTTAATTGAGCATTTCATTGAGTTTGAATTATTTTATTTATCTAGTGGTTTTAAAATCTTTTTCGTTGGATCACTTTCGAAACCCAAGATGAAGTTTGGATCTCTCTTTTTTCCCTTTTCTTTTCCTTTTTCTCTTTTTTTTCTTTTTCTTCTTTTTCTTTCTTCTCCTTCGGATCCCCCCTGCCCGATACCTCTCTCTCTCTCCTCTCCCACGCTCAACTTGGCTTCATCCTCCCTGAGCCGCCGCCGGCCATCCGTGGTCGACATTGCTGGCACCACTGGCTTCCCCACCTGCCGACGAGTCTCCCCTTCAAATCCCAGACCGAGCCGCGCCGCCTTCAGCCTCCGGAAGCCGTGCGAAGCCACGGCCTTCCTCCACCCATTTCGCCGCCGTCTGGCCACCTCCGACCACCACCTCTTAACTACATCATCACTAGCCCTCCAGCAATCCTTTAGACCCAACCCTGGCCCCAATCCATCGCCGGAGCCGCCCCATCGAACACCCACTCCGATTTGGGTTTCTTGGCCTTCCACCACCATTTCGGCCGCCACCTACGGCCAACCTTCCATACCATTAACTTCCCCACCTTCCATAGGCCCTACCCTATCATTCCCAAGTCTTCATTTGGCCCCGTGTGATTTTGGGTTTCACTGTGTATTTCGGCCACAGTGTTTTTACACTATGGTGTTGCTGTTTTGGCGCTTCCAGCTCTCTCGTGATCCTCCGAAAAATATATTAAAGCGCTGTAAGTATTTTCTCAAACATCTTTTGAGATTTTAATATATTTTTGCGCTAACTCTTTTAATATTACTGTGATTGGTTATATTGTGATCTGGTTGGTTGTTGAAAATTGTTATTGTGATTTGTTTGGTTGTTGGATAATGAGGTTATGTCTGGTTTATTGCATATGCACGCATGTTTATGTTTGTTTATTGAAAACTGGATTTTCATATGAGAAAATGGAAAAGAAACTGTAGGATGGTGGTAAGCAGGGATGGTGGTATAGTCCCGCCTGCGATTCCCGCCTACGGTGTACGCGTGGGGATGGTGGTAAGTAGGGATGGTGGTGTTGTCCCGCCTGCGATTCTCGCCTATGGTACATGCGGTAGGGATGGTGGTAGAGTCCCACCTGTGATTCCCGCCTATAGTGCTCTATTGGGTTTTTGTGTTGTGTGGAAAGGAACTGTAGGGATGGTGGTAAGCAGGGATAGTGGTATAGTCCCGCCTGCGATTCCCGCCTACGGTGTACGCATAGGGATGGTGGTAAGTAGGGATGGTGGTGTTGTCTTGCCTGCGATTCTTGCCTACGGTACACGCGGTAGGGATAGTGGTAAGCAGGGATGGTGGTAGAGTTCCGCCTGTGATTCCCGCCTACAGTGTCCAATAAATTATTTTTGTGTAAATCATTTTTGAAAAATGATATTTTTAGATCTGCTGCATGGTACATCATATGCATGCATGGTTGGTAGCATTAATGTATTTTAATCTTGGAGAGTGTTTGAATTATTACTTACCTGCGGTAACATTTTATGGTATCGTAGATTTTGTTGCAGATGAGGATGATGAGTCTTAGGGATCAGCTCCGTGGAGAAATGGCATGTGGTTGCTGCTTTGGATCATGGGATTTGTTTCCCATGTGTATGTATTTGACTTTTGACTGTATTTCTTGGATAACAGTTTAACTATCAGTAAACTTGTATTTTGGTATTTTTATATATAAAAATTATGGTACTTAGTGACTTAATTATTATTATCCGCTGCGACTATTTGGTGCTCTGGTGGCACGTTGCACACACTTGAGCACGTATCGTTGAGATGTGTGACCCGTGTTGTCATCATCCTGACGTCACGATTCCTGAGACTTTTTGTACGTGGGAGTTGGGGCGTCACAGTGACGGTTAGTGGACAACGCACGGGTTATCCCGTCGATGTCGATGATATAACTCTTTATCCCTCGTTATTTATGTATGATACTAGTTGGTTGGTTAGGTTGTGGAATGTGCTGTTAGTATTGTGGAGTTTGATGTGTAGTGTGGTGATGTGATGTACTATGTACGTGAAGTGTTGGGCATAGTTGGGAAGTGTGCTATGTAGTGTTTTAGACTGTACTGTGAAGTGTGACCTGTAGTCTGAGGTGACGAGTGTTACTGTGAAGTGTGACGGGAGTATGTGCGAAGTGGCTGGAAAGTATCAGAGTAGTGCAGCGGAAGCATGACTGGGCAACGTCATGAAATGACATGGTCAATCAAGAAGTCGTGCTGTGATGAGTTAAGAGTTGGCGAATAAGTGATGAAGCGGAATGTCGGGTGACGTGACAAGGTCACGGTGTAGCTTGGGAATAGTCTCGGGCTATAACGTGACGTGAGATGTAGTTTTGAATGGGGTTCTGTCACATCAAGTGTTGGGATGAACTGTCTTGAGGGACAGGTAGCATGAACAGTCATGCTAGCCGGTTAAGAGAATGTTGGTATAGGAGTATGGCACTTGTTCATACAAGCAAGTGATCGACGGATTATATGTCGATCTTAGATGATAAAGGGTTAAGGTACGTGTGTACTTTGGTTAGAGACACATGTGCCGTGGATTTACCATATGTAATGGGTAATCTATCCTAAACATGGTTGCATGGTGCTTAAGTCTTGAAGTTGGCTTAGAGCCGTGTGGCATGTATGGATGGTCATGAGGATTAGAGTGAGATAAGATACACGAAGGTAATGACGAGTGTACTATCTAGGATTGGAATGCGTGACTTAGTCGATTTGAGTCATGCTTCAAAATGTGGTTAATAAGAAGAATAAGACGAAGATCCTAGTTTCTTAATCCTAAGGTGAATCATGGGTTCACCTTAATGAGTAAGCACTTGAAGTAGAGCGTTGAGGTTAAAAGAAGTAGTGAACGTAAATGGGTCTCTGAAGGTTCTATCATAGTAAGAGACACGTAAAAGTACGGGATAGAAGGAGAGTGTTCCAAGTAGTTCTATTTTTGGTTCAGTTGCTTATGTGCATGCATGTGGGTTGCCATCTGACACGCGCATGAATGGACTGCATGATATGAAAGTAGCATGGAATCCAGGTAAATATTATGTTCATGCCCTTCAAGAGTTTTCTAAAAGATAAGAAGAAGACGAAAACAAAACACTTTTCATTTTCAAAAAAGAAAAGAAATGTCTTTCCTTTGAAAATGCTCCACGAAAAGGAGGAAAACGTTTTACAAAAAAGCATGCTAAGCATAACTTTTTAAAGTATAAGTATGTACGGCCCTCCTTGGCAGCCCCTTTTCATGCAACCAAAGTATTAGTTGCACACATATGAATGCATGACTATACGCAGTATCTATTGTACGTATTTTCCATGAAAAGCCATGTCATGAAAGATGATTTTAGGGTTCAAGCCCCCAAACGATGTTTTTCTCATGAACGGACTGTTAAATAAAAAGAAAAGAAAAGACGATGCTCATGCTCATGCTCAAGCTCTAGCTCTAGCTCTTTATAGAGCTGAAATGAAATGAATAAAAGGACAGAAATGAATGAAAGCATGAATGTATGAAGATACGTAATGGCCATATGAATGAAAAGGATACCCAATAAATGAATGGGTAGATTGCAATGCCGGATAGTAGTTTTTGGTAGTGTACCCAGTGCTGCACCCTGACGGAATGGGATTCAAACCCGTGGCCACAGGAGAATCCAGGTCCAAAAGACCACTAACCCCGGCACGTGGGGTGTAACAATGTACACCGGTCTATGAAAGTGACAAGAAAAGAATGTATGAATGCATCGCACTCTTCAAAAAATAAAGGCATTGGGGGGAGAAACGTTTTACGAAAAGAAAACCATTTTGTTTGAAAGAAGAAAATCACACCTAATGATGTTTTCAAATGAACGCATGTATGCATGTACGTATAGTATGTATGAAGTGATGAATGCATGACTGAAAACCTACGTTGTTATATTTTAACAATATGAAGTAATGCTTACTGAGTATTCGACTCATTTTAATTTTTATGTGTGCCCTTACCCCCACAGGAACTAAATAAGCAGTACGCTCAGGACGGACATGAACTAAGGGGAAGAGCACAGAAGTCTAGGCACGAGAGGCTTAACCATACAAGAAGCTTTTTTATTTTAAGATTAATGTTTTCTGCTGTAAACCTCTTTTATTCCAAAAGTACATTTTATTTTATAGCGTAAAGTCTTGCACCCTGCGTACGGAAGTAAAAAGTTTTAAATTGAACATTAATTATTGTCGTCTTTTCTAAAATTATTTTATAAAAAATCTCATCACAAAGACGGGCGTTACAAGCAAACATATCAAAATTTAGATATATATTGATCTTTTTTAATATAATAATTAGTTATTTAAATATATACATTTATTAATTTTCGTATATTAGTCTTTTACTTGTGCAGTTGGAAATAGATTTCCTTATTTGAAATATTGATCAAATTATAGTCACATTTATATTTTGTACTATATTTTGTATTTAAAAATGATCTTTCTTGACCTTTGTGATGAAAACTTACTAATTAATTGTAGGTACTTCCGGCAGTGATTGCTGGGCTTCTAAATCCCACTTTCTTTCTATTTTTTATTTTTCATATTTTTTAAATATTTTTAAATATTTAAAAAAAATAAAAAAAATATCAATTCAATAGTCACTTCCTTAACCTCATTTTATTATATTTTTTTTTTAAATTTCAAATAATTTTTATAAAGGGAGTCGGCAACGTGCCTTCCTACTAGTTTTGTAACAAATGTGTATTTTTGACAATTTCATTGTAACGATCGACCTATATTTTGTCTAGAGAAAAGTGCTACATCTATAATAATAATAAAAAATCCATAAAATTAGACCCACAAATCGATATTGGTTCATACAATATATTAAATTTACTTTATAATAAAAATAATATTTATAAATTATCTCATTAATTTATTTTTCCATCCTACCTTTCATTTTCGGTCCAAGTGCCATTTTCCGTCGTCTCATCAATTTTTTGCTCTATTTTCATTTTTTCATGTCACGTTCAGTTTTTTGTTCGAGCATAATTTTCCATGCTATCCCCATTTTCAGTCCTACCTTCATTTTCTAGTTCAAAGAATTTTCTCTTCTCCCATCAATATTTTTCTGTGTGAACATTATTTGCTCACCCATGGGTTACTGTCCTGTGAAAAAAAATTAAATATATAAACAGTCAAAATGAAGGGATAAAATGAGAGGATATACTATCATTTTCCATAATTAGTATTTTCATTTCCCTTCCATTTGCAATTTTTTAGGTTGAAGGTCTAGAAGTGTAATGCATGAGTTCTTTTATTGGAAGAAAAAAGGTAGGAGGCCAGGGACAACTAGATGTGGCTTCCCTACCTATGCATGATCATGGTAGGAAAATAACTATTTGAAACCAATCTACCTATTTGAAACCACGCAAGTAAGAGATCAATGTGTTATATATATACATATATATATTATTTAAAATAGGGTGTAAAAAGTTTACTTAATTAATAATAAAGGTAAAAAGATTAAAATAATAGCAATAAATAAACTTGGTTATTTAAATTATATTTTAACGTGGACTTGCAAAAAGAATTAGTTTCAGATTATATATTGATATTTTATAATAATATAATCAGTTAGTGAAATATATACATTTATTAATGTTAGTAGATAGCATAAAAATGTGTGACGCCCCGACTCCCACGTATAAAAAGTCTCTGGAATCGTGACGTCAGGATGATGACACACGGTCACACATTCCAACGACAAGTGTCAAGTGTGTGCAGCAAATAAATAATGTACAATAAAATACGCAGCGGATAATAATAATTAAGTCTCTAGTACTAGAATTTTAGTTTAATATAGATATCCAAACATAAAGCGTTTAAAACATAAACCAAATGTCCCATAAAAAAACAAGAACTGGAAATAGAAACATAACTCGAGTGATCCCAGATCACTCCTCCGGCGGAGCCAAATCCTCAGGCTCGGCACCTGCATCACCATAATCAAAATTTGCAGTACCATTAAATGGTACCACAAGTAAGTTATAACCTAACCAATCCTGAAATAAAAACACATTTAAACATCTAATCATGCATGCCCATGATGCAGTATGCAAGAAATGCAACACACGCCAAAAATCACGTTTTGGCACAAAAATATTAATCCTTCAATTTCCCAGAAAATGACACATAAAATTAACTCACGCTATTTTCTCAAAAAACAGCCATTTTCCATTTATCCATTAATTCATATGCACCATGGTCTTCCCTATGGACCATCCGCACGTCCTGGCTAATTTACGAGCGATGCATAGTTCCGCACCCGGTGCGTTCGTGACCAGGTTATCCTATAACCCCCTCCAGCAGAAGGGCCACGGAGTCGGCACATAACTCGTCCGATCCCGTTGTCGCCCGGCGACAACCCAGGGGACGTCACTCAATATATTCCGCTCCCGAGTGACCAGAGGAGCTCCACCGAAATAATGCCCCATCTCGGCTTGGGGTCGTGATACATACGCACCCAAAAATCCATTTCCACATTAAAATCCAATTTTCAAAATAACCACATGATCATGAAGGCAATTACACGAAAACCCAGTTTTCATTTTACAAACATGAACATGCGTGCAATATGCAATGCACCAAATCACAATAACCATAACCAACAACCAACCAGATCTCAACACCAATGTCCAACAATCAACCAAACCACAACATAACCAACACACAATTACTTCGACCTCAATCCATCCACCCCCGAATTCTCCTCGGACTCAGTCCAGAACCAACCAGAACACAATATAAATAATTAGAACAAAAATATATTTAAATTTCAAAAGATTATTTAGGAAATACTTACAGCGCTATAAAAATATTTTTAGAAGATCACGGAGGAGTTGGAAAGCACAAAAGCCACAACTTCACAGTGTAAAAAAACTGTGGCCGAAAACACAGAGAACCCAAAATTTACACGGGTCAAACGAAGACTTAGAAACGGTAGGGTAGGGCCTATGGGAGGTAGTGAAGCTAATGGTGGTGGCCTTTGGCCGTGGGTGGCGGCCGAAACGGCGGTAGAAGGCCGGAAAGGCAAAAAGGGTTTTGAGCTCGGCTGGGCTTCACCGGCGACGGATCAGGGCTGGGGTTGGGTCTAAAATGTTGCTAGAGGGCCGGTGAAGAAGTGGCGATGAAATGGTGGCCAATGGTGGCCGGACGGCGGCGGAATGGGTGAAGAAGTGCCGCGGCGTCGCACGGCTCTCAGAGGCAAACGGCGGCAAGGGGTGGCCTGAAATTGAAGGGGGTTGGTCGCCGGCATCTGTGGAGTCGAACGGCACTGGCGGTGAGGGTCACGAACGGCCGACGGTGGCGCTGGGTGGAGAAGACCGAGAGCACGGGGGAGGAGAGGAGAGAGAGAGGGTCGGGCTGGGAGAGAGAGGGCGTACGTGGGAGAGGAGGGAAAACAAAAGAACCAAACACTAAAGAAATTAAATTAATCCTTTATTAAAATTACACTAAAATACGGGATGTTACAAAATGAACACCGGTTCACTAGCTACAAATTGAACATCAAGTATCATAAGAGACTATATATGTGATAGATTTAATTAAGTACAAAGGTGAATTCTTCTCTTTACTGTCTCACTCGAGAAGGCAGAGTTGAAGTGAGTGGGTAAATCTCTTCCAATAAAGTTGATAACCATAGCCTTCAGTCTCGACAGGCGGTTATTGTAATGCCCCATATTCGGAGGTCCAGAGAGTTAGCTCTTGTCAACCAGAATCATCTCCCAATAATACAAATATAATTTCCAAAGAATCCATAAACATAAAATTATCAATGAAATAATCCAACAAGATGAATTAATAACTTCACAAATTCACCATAATAATATCAATCTCGCAATAAATTGGCCACATAAGGAAAATATTTTCTAATAGCTACAATACCCTTAGGTACTCAATAAACAATCCTCAGTTAAACCTTGCCCATGCTTCCTAATCTTGATTCCCAGCTGAATCTTCAAAATTATTTAAAAAATATTATGGAGATAATGGGTGAGTTATCAACAATTCAATATGTAGAGAACATATACTAATATGTAAACATGAGCCTTTTCACAGAGTTCAGAATGCAAAACAAGACACTTTAGTTTCAGAATGTAGAACCAAAACATGTTATCAACATATCAGAGCAATAATTCAAAATCTTCATATTCAAAAGTCCTTTGACATATCATAAGCGAATGTCATCGTCATATTATATTAGAGCAGAGACCATGTTTAGCTCCCGTGGTAGGATTGTGCTATCTCTGGTGGCCAAATCGGGTAGAGACAGAAGTGAATTTTTCCCTTATGATTCCTAGAGCCCTGAGTGTGCACACAGGAAAGACCAAGCAGAAAATCACTTTGTTTCAATAGTGGGTGTACTCAGAGATAGAGAAGTTGGTAAAAATCATATAACAGAGGCCACAATTTAACCCATGGTAAGGTCAAAGCAGAGCAGAGTAGAAACAGAATCAAATACAGAATCAGAATGTCATACCAAAGGTTTTGAGATGCCACATCATATCAAAATAGAGTACTAAACAAAATCATATCATCTTCATATAATCAAAATAGATTCAGAGCATCTTCACATAACATGCACAAATTTTTAAATTTCATCTTCACACTTTTGTACAATCGAAAACTGAATGCCAAAAGCTTGCTCATCTCTACACTAGTCATGATAGAAAATACTCTCTCTTTTAGATAGATTTCATGAGTAATGCAGAATACATAACTAAGATTGTTTTCACATTTCATTTCAAAACAAACATGCGTATTTTTAACAAATCAATCCTAGTCTATTTTTTTTTTATGCAAAGTCTAACATAGGAACCCTACTTACCTGACTCTTGTAGCGTATTATCTACGTTTTGGAATCGTAATCTAGCTATATCACAATAGCCTAAATCAAAAAATATTTTTTCATATGTTAATAACCCACACTAGCACATTACCTAGCTAACAAACATTCCACCTTCTTAAAACAACCCTGACATCCAACATCAACTCAAATAGTAACTCCAAACAACCAAACTTTTCGTGACAAGTCCAACACAACCAACCCACACACATCATCCCATGCAAACACCACATCAACCTAAATTGTCAACATATAAACCCAAATACAACCAACATATAAGTCAAAATAGTCATGTAACCCACCTACATAGCCGCATCAATCCAAACAGTCTCCTTATACATACCTCTATCCACGTCACACAACCAAGAGACTCCTAACACCACAACTCAACTAGAAAATGCACGACCAGTAAGTTCTATCATATAAATATAATTCATAAAAAAATTCTAGCAATCATAATTTATTCATAACGTACACATAACTGTGCAATCGAGCCTAGTACACTGAAGTATCATATCTAATGTCGTGAGGGGGCCAGTGAAATGAACGAGCAGAGCAACTCTGTCTAGGGATGTAAATACTACGCTATGAACCACCAAACAACACTAATATTTACGTTTTGTCTTTGGCAGTGTCACACGATGGTATAAACAAAATCAACAAGCAAAAGGAAGTTGCCTTGGTAGTGAGAAGTTGTCTCTGATGGCCTAATGTAGTCACAGTTTAAAACTTAAAGAGGGTTACTATTGGATGTTATGATCAGCATGGGCACACACAATGGAGCGCGATGGCTAAAAGTGAGCATAGATGAGGGTGCGGACCTACGAAATTTTCTAAAGCACAACCAAAAGGAAGTTTACAACCAACTGAAAATAGAGAAACAAATGGAGAGAAATAGAACAAAGAGCATGAGAAGGGTGGATTTACTGTTGTGGTCATGTTGCGACGATGTGCTACAGTTGGGCTCTATGACAGCAGCCAAGGGAAATTTACCTAACAAAGACCTACTGAAGTAGTGATTTAAGAGAGAGAGAGTGACGGTTGGATAGAGAGAAAATAAATTAGGGTGTTGAACAGTTGCTTATAGATGCGATGAGGGAGAACGATGAAGGCATTGAATAGCGGTGCACGTAAAGGACTTGTGGGAAGTGACGAGTGATGAGTGATGAGTGAATTTGTTAGTGAAAAATTGAATTAGTGTGGTGTGAACAGAGGGGAAATGGGAGAGAGTTTACCGGCACTCAATATCATTCCGGTAAGGAGGCTCGATGGTGACAAAATTTGGGAACCTACGAAATTCTAGCACCAACGATGACCAAGAAAACTCGTAAAATAAGGAGTGTTTGAGAGTATGTCTATTGAGAGAGGTTTGGATGTGAGAAAAAGAACAGAAAATTGCAAAGACGTTGGGGGGGTTGTATCTGGGATGAGGGCTAATAGGGGAAGGAATATAAGGGAAGAAGAAAAACTAAAGGGGGGAAAAAGAGACGTACTGAAATGACATCGTTTTGGCCTCCATGAATGAGCTTTTTGTGGGCCTGGCGTGGTTTTATAGTTGTGATGCAAGAATGGTGGACTTCTATGCTTAATGGAAGAAGAGCATACCTTTATACAGGTGGAAAAAGAGGTTATGTATGAAAAGAATAATAAGGGAGATAGAAACTTGGTAGGGAGACTCTTTTGAAAGAAGAATATCAGAATGGAGATTATAGGATCCACTATGGCTAAGGTGTGGACAGTAAGCAAACTAGCCTCTTTCCAGAAGGTAAGAACTAATGTTTTCGTGATGACTTTCACCACCCAAGCTGATAGACAGAAAGTTTGGGACAAGAAGTCTTGGCTGTTCTACAACAAACTGATTGTCCTCAACCTTTTTTATGGTTTTAATCAACCACATAAGATGAATTTTTCACAGGAGATGTTTTGGTTCCAAATGGACAATTTATTGTTGGCATGCATGAATAGAGATTGTGGGGTACAAATTGGTGGCACTATCAGTAGGGTAATCAGTCTTGATGTCCAAGTAGATGGTTGTGGATGGGGTAATTTCCTTCAAGTTCAAATTGAATTGAATTTGACAAAAAACAATTGCAAGAGGGAGGACAATTAAAATGCAAGGGAATTGGTTGTGGGTTCCTTTAAAGTACGAAATTTCATCTCGCATTTGTTTTGCATGTGTCCAATTCATCCATAATCCTCTGGGATGCCCAGTAAAAGATATGTAGAAATATGTTTAGTCTGTTGTTGATGAACAATCAGGAGTTGCTTCGGGCAATCCCAATTTAAGGAGGAGAAGTGGAGTGATTACTAAGGCACATGAGGAAAGAAAATTCAAAGGAGTTTAGAAAGATGATAATTAGGGTCGCTTGGAAAGTGACTAGCTCTCCGACACCAACATCGGGCTGTTGAATTGATACAATTCTGGAAAGTGGATAAGGAATTGGAAGTGACAATAATAAAGGAGATAATTATGGGATGAGGGAGAAGGAAAGGAAATAATAGATTGTGTGGATGCTAATGAACACCGAGGTCAACCGTAGATCACTGAGGTCTGTAACGAAGAATATTTCCTGTTGATAAGGGAGGATATCTATAATGAGCACATAAATGTAAAGGGGAAAGAGGGAACAAATGGAAATTAAAATGATTACCTGGCTATCTTGGGCTTAATTAATCAGAGGCCTGTTAAGGGGCCCAATTCTAATTGAGATCAGAGATCTAACATCACCAATGCCTATGAAGGAGGCTTTAATGAGAAGAACAATGAAAGAAGCTTTGGTGCACATATACTAGGTAGTTGAGTAAAATGAGCCAATTAGGGGGTAAATGGAAGATGAGAGCTTGTGAATAGGTAAATTTCAGAGATGTTGCGTTTTGATTCAAATTCTAAACTTCATTTAATAGATGAAGATATTCGAAAGTTATCTATGGTGTTGGTGAAACAAAGAGCAAGAAATGGCAATTATTGGAGAGTATGTTTCAATGCACAGTGATTTGGTAGAGGCTGTTATTAGCCCCACCAATCATAATGAAGATTTTAAGCTAGAACTGTCGAGTTCTTTGGAATTATTGGATAGTTCAAGACCTTTGCTTGTTAGTGAAGAAAAAGAAGCCTACTATGGTCTTTATCATGGAGTTGACAATTGAAGAGAAGATTGAGTTATGAAAAGTGTTTTGTTGTGGAACCAGTTGTAAAGAGGGTGCTTTTGCCCTATTTTGAGATATGGATTTGGTGGTGGAATTTCACAATTACTCTCAGATGGGGTAGGATAAGAGAGGAAAACTAGATGACAAATTTTAGAAAGCCATTGGAGACTGGTGAGTTACATGACATTGGTTGGAGAGGGGATTAATCACTTGGAGTAACAAACATGAAATGAAATGTTTACCAAAGAACGACTTGATAGGGCAGTGGTCAACTCAAAATGGACTTAATTCAATTTAGAAAGGTCTCTAGAGGTTATGGCTACAAGGTTTTTCTAATCACAGACATACAATCCTCGTATCCAATAAGTCCAAGCCAAGATTTGGCAATGATAATAAAGCTTTCTAGTATGAAGCATGTTGGGCTCTTGAAGATGAATGTTAGTGAGTTACAAGGCAGAATGGAGTAAGGGTTTAGCAATCTTGGAACCAACTTTTAATGTGCAAAATATGCTCAAGAAATGCAGTGGTGCTTTGATAAGATGGAGTAAGCAATGTGCAAAGGATAGGGGGAAGGAAATGAAAGAAAAAACTGAATGCCTAAAAAGTTTGCAAGTTGAATAAGGGAGCCATAACACAGAGGAGATTAGGACAACCTAGGGGGAGTTAGGTCATATGTTGGATCAAGAAGACTTGAAATGGAGATAAAGGGCAAAGAAGAATTGGTACCAGTTTGAAGATAGAAATACTAACTATTTTTATGCATGTGCTAATGAGAGGAGGAGGAACTATTAAATCAAGAAAATATGTGACTCTCATAATTGATCTTTTAAAGAACCAAATGAGATAGAGGAGGCTTTCAAATCTTTTTTTGAGGCCTTGTTCACTTATTATGTGCCTTCAACCGAAGACATTTCTACATGCCTGAGAAATGTGGAACCAAAAGTAACAGCCGTGATCAATGATAATCTTTCACAAAATTTTACCAGATTAGAAGTTGAGGTAGCGATACACAAGATAAATTCTTAATATTTTCTATCTATTAAGAATTTTTTTTGGATGGATACCCTTAGATAAATTTCCTAGATATTTTCTATATATTTACAGTGGGAAAGACCCACCTTAATATGCTTGATTAGAAAAAGAAGAAGACATTTTTGGGTAATCGAAGGACATATCACTCATTATAACCTACCATGATGCATGAATAGCCTTCACATATGTGACTGATCCATCGTAGTAATGCCAACTACCAAAGGTTAGTATCACCTTGGGACAGTAAATTCCATGGTCATTGTTACAATTCTCACAGGAGTGGCATGTAGTACTAATGCATGCATCCCACTCCCATTTTGTCTCCTACTCTAACTTTCTTCACCTTTTCCCCACTTCTGTCACTTCCCCGACAATTTCATGCCGACAATTAAAACGAAAGTCTGATGTCATGGTAGTAATACAACTTGGTGCATAAAAAATTTCGCATGTTTGTTGGATATTTTAGGCTGCACAATTCCTTTATAAAAGAAATCACATTATTTCTCAAAAGAGAGAGTTCAATATTCGCAAAAAAATCTTTTAAAAGTGATTAATCTCGGAAACTAATGTAATTTAATGTACTTGATATGTCATATTGTATTATTTTTTTGATCAGTAAAGTAAATCTAACGTACCATACTAAGTCTCACCAATTTGAGAGTCTAATAATTTAATAAAATATCTTTATGGACGGTTTAATGCAAGCTTCAATTTTCAAAGGACGAACAAGCATAACATGACATTGTACCGTTGTACATGAATAAAAATCTCGGATAATAAGGTGTACAATTTGTTGCAAGTTGAACCAAATCCAAACCTAAGAAAACTTTTGGTGCACTACATAATAAAAGAAAACCACATGAATAAGTGCATTGTAGAATTGGAGGTTTTAGAGAGTCGTCTTCAAGGCGGCTATGATCATGAAGTCGAATTGGATTTTTTGGTTACTAAACTTGAATTGGGTACCTGGGAACAAAGGGAAGAAACCAGACTTTCTCAATTGGCAAAAAATAAGTGGCTTACAGAAGGGGATCAGAATACAAAATTTTTCCATGCGATGGTTAACTAACGAAGAAAAAATAAGATCATCTCTTTCATACAACTTGAGAATGATACCATTTTGGAGTCACCAGAACAGGTTCATAATGGGGCTTTAAATTATTTCTAGCATTTTCTTTTGAATCATTCTAATGTTGAACAGGTGGATCTCTCTTCTCTTATTCAATGTTTGATTTTGAGGAAAATAATTTGGCTCCTAGTAGGGCTCCTTCTAATACTGAGATTTATGAAGCGCTGAAGTCTATCCCGAAAGAGAGTTCATGGGGACCTGATGGTTTTGGCTCGGGTTTCTATCTGAATTGTTGGGATTTAATTAAAGGTGATGTCATAGACGCAGCTAAGGAATTTTTTGCAAGTGCTACTTTGCCTCGATTTTATACGGCTTCTTATTTGGTTTTGGTCCCGAAGGTAGATGATCCCACGAGTTTTGACAAGTTTCGTCCGATAAGTCTTTGCTTAGTTGTGTATAAAAATTTTTCTAAGGTTCTTGTACATCGTATGACACCTTTCTTAGCTCAGTTGATTTCTCTTAAACAAGGAGCCTTTATTCCAGGCGATAGCATTTTTGAAAATATTACTTTGGCGCGGGAATTAGTTCAATCAATGAATAAAAAAACAAAGGGTGGCAACAATATGGTGAAGATTGATATGGCTAAAGCCTACGACCGCGTGGACTGGAATTTTTTTTGAAATGTTCTAACTTCCTTTGGTTTCTCAGTGTAGGTTTCTAATCTAGTGTGGGAATGTGTTCAGTCACCTTGGTTCTCCATTATGATGAATTGTACTTACAAATGTTTTTTCCAACCTACTTGAGGTCTAAGACAGGGGGATCCGCTTTCCCCATATTTATTTATTATTATGGAGGAGGTTTTGTCTAGATTACTTTGCAAGAATTTTGAAGCGGGTCGAATTTGAAGTTTTTGACATCTAGTGGGTGCACCTCTTGTCTCTCATCTTCTTTATGCCGATAATCTCTAAGTGTTTGTGAATGGGGGCAAGCGTTCGGTTCAGCGTCTTATGCGAACTTTGGAGGAATATGAAAAATGGTCAAGGCAATTAATCAACAAAGATAAGTCGGCGTTTTTCTTCTCAAAATATATTCCAAAAGCTCAGCATCGTAATCTCATGCGATTAATTGGTTTTGTGGAAGGCAAGTTTCCAATCACTTACTTGGGAGTACCTCTGGTTTTTGGTAGGCTTACTTCAAGGGATTTAGAGCCACTTATTGAGAAGATACGTAGGAAAGTAGCTGGCTGGAAATTAAGCTTGCTGTCTCAAGGTAGTCGTATTACACTCCTCAAACATGTTTTGTCATGTATGGCTACACACCTTCTGTCGGTCTTAAATGTGCCGCTCAAGGTGGTTAATAAATTAAACTCTTTGCACTCAACGTTTTTCAGAGGAGAATCGAATGGTAAGCCAAGGATGAAATGGTGTGCTTGGGATCATATTTGTAAACCGTATAAGGAAGGGGGTATTGGCCTTAGGAACTTTCAAGATGTGTAGAGGTCACCCCACATGAAATTTGCATGAAGATTGCTGACGATGGATAACCTCTGGACCTAGTTTTTTCGAGCAAAATATTTAAAGCATGGTCACATTTTAATGGTCTCGTTTCTGGAAGTCTATTATGAAGGTTATTCCTGAGGTAGCTGATAATGTCACAGTGAAAGTGAGGGAGGGCAACTCTTCGTTTTGGTTTGATCACTGGTTGGGAAGTGGAGCTCTCGCTGCAAGTTGGGACATTGTGCATGCTGAATTAAAAGTTAAAGGCGCTGGGTAGATGGAGCTTGGGATGAGGATTTTCTTGTTGAGCTAATCGGGAGTAATAAAACAGAGGAAGTGCTGCACGAAATTGTGGCTGGGAAGAGTGGAGAAGATACTACCATATGGAAACCAATAGGTTCTGGAATGCTTACGTCGGCATCGGCATAGGAAGTAATTTGTACAAAAGGGATTGAGCAGATAGGCATGGACTGGATTTGGCACCACCTCCTTCCAAAGAAAGTTTCAGTCTGTATGTGGAAAGCTTGCTTTAAGGGGCTGCCTTTAGACTCTCGGGTTCAAGCTCTAGGAATACCTCTGGTATCTCGGTGTGATTGATGCATTCAAGGCCACTCTGAGGATTTAAACCATGTTTTACGTACGGGTAGTATAGCGGTTGAAGTTTGGAAGATGGATGCTACTGATCTAGGGATGAATTATGTGGATGGGATGTCTTGGTGGGTGACTGTTTTACAATTGTTCAGCTTAGCAAAAAAATCCAGCCATAGGGGAATTTTGCTTGGAATCATTCCGTCTATCATCACGTGGCGTCTTTGGATGCGTAGATGTAAGGCGCGGATGGAAAATAAACATGATTTGGCTTTGGAGGTTTGGATGGCATTAAAAATTTGGATTTGGAAGATTTCATTTCTCATGGTGAAACATTGGCCCCTTTCGTATAGAGATGAGAGTATACTTCGGGCTCTTCAAATTCCTTGTGTTGACTGTGTTCAGCCTAGACTAAGACTTGTTTATTGGAGGAAACCGGATATCGGATGGGTAAAGTTGAATGTAGATGGAAGTTGTCATGACAATTCAGGGAGGTGTGGTGGAGGTGGCATCATTCGAGACCATCATGGTAACTTTAAAGGGGCTTTTTCTTCTTTTTTTTGGACAGGGTACGAACAATGAGGTTGAATTGAGGGCATTAATTCATGGCATTTCCTTATGTAAAGAGTTGGGCTTCAATCAAATTGTTATTGAGAGTGATTGCAGTTTGGTGGTTTCTTGGCTAGTTTCCCGCAAGTGCACGGCTTGGTATTTATGGGATTTTTGGGAGGAACTCTTGGTCTCATTGAGGGATGTGTATTTCACAATTCAACATCAATTTCAGGGAGGGAATAATGCGGCGGATCTCCTCGCTCGAATGGGAGAGGAAGGTCAGAATAATACATTTGTTGATTTTGTTTCTTTGCCTTATAACTTGAGAGGTATTCTTAGGTTGGATAAGGCCGGTCTACCTTAGGTTCATTTGTAATTTTTTTGGTTGGTTTGGTTGATTTCTTTGGCTGGATACAAGGGATGGTTTTGGTGCCTTATCTGTAAATCCCTAGTATCGTTTTTGTTACCACGATATTCCTTCGCCATAAGTGAGGGCTATTAATAAAATGGGACGGGGTCACTATTAGACATGTGGCCTTCGACTCGTCTTTAAATAATAAAAAAAAAAGGTTCATCATAGAAAAGTGCCAAAGGCCTACGGTCATGGCATAACACCCTTGTCTCCAAAATGGAAGTTTTGGGTTCGACCCCCTCCCTTATGTGTAGACAGATGCTTTGTATGTGGCAAAGAAATTAGTATGAAAAGAGTGGTAGTAAAGAGAGACCCGTCACAATTGTTGTGATGACATAAAAACTTACCCGGGGACAAGTGGGTAGATGGATGTACCCCCATTCGTTTTTGATCATGTGACGGTCCGAGTGGCATATCCCACAGTAAAGATTAGAGAGAAGTGGACAAGCCGGCTTTCTCTTGTAATATATAGGCGGTAATTAAGAATATGCATGTGTGGACCCAACTATATTTTAGATAAAGTGTGCGAGGTTGTACGTGATAGGACAGTATTTAGCATTATTCCTAATTAAAATATAGTATATTTGAAAAATTTGTTGTTCTGGTTCGTCTCAAATTTTGATTCGCATGGACGTATAAATTATGGACCCTATATTTATTTAGTGGCTCAATGTACTTAGCATATTAAAGAGGAGGTAACGCCATATTAGAGAAACAAACTAAAAAATAAATTATTTAAATCTCAGGTAAGAACAACCAGATTTATTACACTGTAATAGAAATTTAAGAAGACAGAAATAGGAAAATGCTTTCTTATTCCTCATTGATATATTACCACGCAAGGAGGACAGCCTCGGTTTGGGAGCTAGTGCTAGAAGCTAAAGCCTAAATAGCGAGCATTTAAACACACTCTTGGAACAAATACAAAGAAACCAAAACATGCATATCATTAAGGTATTCTTCAATGGTTGGTAGAAGCCAAGCTGTTTCCAATGTCAATAACAAATCGGTATCTTACATCACCCTTAGCAAGACGCTCCATTGCCATGTTAAGGTAGTCTATTGGAATAACCTCAATGTCTGCTGTGATGTTATGTTTTGAAGCAAAATCTATCATCTCTTGTGTTTCCTTCAATCCTCCAGTGCCACTCCCCGCAACCATTTTTCTTCCTGTTAAAACAGGTCTTATTAACTCGATAGCTATTATAGACGAACAAGATGGAATTCCAACTTATAACAAAGGGAAAAGTTAGTAATTGACTTGAAAGGAAATTACCCGTAAGCAGTGGAAAGACTGGTAGCTCAAGCGGCTTCTCTGGTGCACCCAACATAACAAGCTTTCCATGAGACTTTAATAGACCAATTAAGGGCAGAATAGAATGCACAGCAGATACTGTATCCAGTATACCATCAAACGTGCCCTGGGCAGCCTGTACAAATTTAATAGTTTTAACAATATTCACTCTATTAAAATTATCAGACTATCGAGAGAAGAACTAAAGAAAAATGTTGTTAGCTGACACTCACCTGCATTTGTTCTTGGTCACGACTATGTATGAACGAGTCAGCACCAAGATGCCCCAGAGCTTCATCCTTCTTGTTGGCGGAGGTACTAATTACAGTCACTTTTGCTCCGAAAGCCTTGGCAAATTTAACACCTACATGACCAAGCCCACCTAGGCCAACAATCCCAACGTGTTTACCCGGCTCCGCTAATCCATAATATTTCAAAGGACTGTAGAGTGTGATCCCAGCACAAAGAAGGGGAGCACTAGCATCGAGCGGTAAGTTTTCAGGGAATCGAAGGATGTAGCGCTCATTAGCTACCATAGTGTCTGAGAAGCCTCCGTATGTAATTGTGCCATCATGGTAAATGTCATCGTATGTCAATATCGTTTGGGGACAGTAAACTTCAAGGTTATTGTTGCAGTTCTCGCAGGAGTGGCATGCACCAACCAAGGTTCCCACTCCCACTTTGTCTCCCACTTTAACTTTCTTCACCTCGTTCCCTACTTCTGTCACTTCCCCAACAATTTCGTGCCTGCAATTAAAATGAAAGTCCAATGTTATTGCAGATTGCAGTAGTTACTTTGTGTACCAAGCGATCCATTGACATGTTTGTTGATCTTTTTTAGGCTACACAATCGCTTAAAATAAAATGGAAACTTACCCTGGAACAAGTGGATATTTGGAATTACGCCACTCGTTTTTGATCTTGTGAAGGTCAGAGTGGCATATCCCACAATAAAGAACTTTGAACCTTACATCCTTGTCTCCGGTTGCCCTATAGATATACCATTTAAAGCACACATTGAAAACTCAGAAGCATGAGAAAACAATACATAACGACAACCAATGAGAGACAATCACAATTCATGGATCCTTTTCCTTGCTAGTTGATCAAAATTTGAAACTATTAAACATTCATGCATTTACTTTATTAAATGCTAAGAGAAGAAAACAGAAAGGCAGGGAAAACCGATCAAGTAAGATTGGAATTAAGGTGGGGAGCGAGAGATCGAGAGGGGACCTTCTTGAGAATTTGAAAGGCGAGAGAAGGCCAGAAGAATCTCTAGCTGCCCATCCAAAGGCCTTTACCGGGTGCTGCTCCTCGGCTGCTTTCGCCATTTTTGTCTATTTTAGACACGTACGTACTATAAAAACAACTAATAAATAGTAACGATATTAGAGTGAGAAATGTATGATAAGTATAGGATGTGAATTGTGGAGGCCAGAAACAAGCGTTCGATGTATATATAGGGGGAGTGGTGGAGTACTGTTCAATTGGGGTTGGGATGACGTATTGGGTGAGCAAATGGGGGAAATACGTGAGGTGCTGGTTTAAGTTGACTACTTTTTGTCTTCGATACAGAGATGAGTGCATGGTTTAAGTTGGCTGACGTACTCGCTTAGCTAATTCCTGAATGTCTCAGATCAGTGTTCTCAAGGGTCAAAGACTTTTGGATGGTTGTGGAGATTAAGTGAAAATTTATTACAATCTCTGTGAGATACATTTAATGAAAAAACCCACGGTAGGCAACACACGAACCGTTTTCAAAGTTCAGCATCTTTTATTTTTTTATTTTTTTATTTTTTTTATTTTTAACATATGAAAAGCTTACACTTAAAATTTCTAATATTATTGGAAGAATGAAATTTCGAATTTTATTTGTTTATTTCTATATTTTCACATATTTTAATTATTTATTGTATTAGTTGATGGCATTTCCAAAAAATTTCAATTGAATTATTTATTGTAGCCTATAAATATTCAACAATTCCAAACTTATAATCCTAGCTTCGTCGTTGAACTAGACTCCCCTCTCCCAGTTCCAAGATTAGACATGCCGCCACCTGTGGTAAGAGCAAGGGGCCATCTCTTAATTTTTTTATTGATTTTTTTGTTGACCTTTTATTTTATCAATTTAAATCTTTTAGAGTTGTACTTTTTTATCCGTTTTGGTTACTAGTTGAGTTTTCTAGATTTTTAGATGATTTTTAAATAAGTCACTGTTTACTAACACTATATACCTGACGTTCAATTTTTTTTCTCCTTGCCAATGAAACGCGCGCACCTCCTCTCTTTCACCTCCCTCCTTCCCCAAAAGCTGCAATAAACACATTGAAGTATCCACCATATACTTTCTTCACGTACTTAGAATCCTTTGCTGCCAAAAGAAGAGCATATATTTTCTCTCCTCCATCCTTCATCTTCTACAACCTGTGGTAGTGTGAGAGAGAGATATTTAGAGAGAGTGAGAGGGAAGACTTGGGAAGCCTTTTAAGCCAGGTTTGGATAGACAGTTCAGATGAGATGAGATGAGATATTTTGAATAGTAGTTTAGTAAAAATTTTTTAGAATATATTTTTTAATATTATTTTTATTTTAGAATTTAAAAAAGTTGAATTATTTATTATATTTTTATATGAAAATTTAGAAAAGTTGTAGTGATTGAAATGAGATGAAATGAGATGATTGTGTATCCAAACTAAACCTTAGGATTTGGGGTTTGTGGGAGTTTTTAGAGGAAGAAGCTCCTATTAATATAGATCGAAGCTTGTTCACGTCCCCATTCAAGTGAATATATATATATATATATATATAATATAAAGACAGGTGAATATTTATTCCAGGTGATGGGAATTTGAGTTCTTACTAATTGCCAAAGTTACAAACCCAGTGTTAATTTAGAAGGCATTTGGGACCTCATGCAAATCAAAAAGTGAGATGTTTATATGCTTTTTGGTAAGTCTGTATCCCATTTGATTTTGCAGACGCCTTGTCACGAAGATTTTTCTTCTCTTTCTGCTATATGTGTATGAATGAATGTATGTATTTGGATTTACCTCAAAATCAAAAAAATAAAAGTCCAAAGAAGATCAACAGGGAACAAAGATCAAGCAGTTGCCAAAATAGGTGAATACTTGCAGTACTGTGAATACTTTGCAAATCACAGTGAAAGGAGTGAAGCATTGTGGGGAAATGCACTGGAGGCCACTGCTGTGGGGAGGAAGGCACGAGGAGACAAAAGAGCTAGACACATTCTACCGATTTTGGGGAGGAAGGCACGGGAGATTCACCGAGAAAAGGAGATAAAATCCAGTGGGGACGAAGAGACAAAAGGAAGATGTTGGGGGTGAGAGAGACAAGCCGGTTCATTTTTTAGTGAACTCGGTTTGTCACGTAAAATTTGGGGTGTAAATTAGATAAACTGGCTGATTAGAAGAAATATCTTTTTAAATATTTGGGCATTTACTATTATTATTATTATTATTATTATTATTGTGATTTCGAGTTAAGAGCAACAAAAGTGCTGATGTGGCCTGGATGGAAAACTCTCTCTAGGGTATTGGCGATTTTTCTTGGGTGAGTACGAATGGCCTCGGCCGCCACCTCCATGGGGCGGACGGAGGCTGTTTCTGCTTCTTTAAAGATTGGGAGTGAGCAGGACGAGGCCCTGAGGGTGAATTCATCGATTCGTTCTTTAGTTGACATAGTGGGTGCTTGGCCTCAACCTCTTCCAAAGGTACTGGATCTTCTGGTGTGAGAACCTAGATTCAATGAGGGAGAGATGTTTTTTCTCTTTTCTAAGGCAAAGATTAAGCTCTCAACAGAACCGTTCCAATTTTTGGTGGCTTTGAAATTTAATCGACAGAGGCCTTCCTTGGACCATATCCCAAACTTCATTCGAAATCGATGGGGGCTGAAATCGGTTCCTGTGGTTGGGTAGCTTAGGAATCCTAGAAATATATTGGTTCGGTTGACACATGAAGAGGATTTTATTCAGGTTATGGCAAGGGGGAACTCGGACATGTTGGGTGTTTCGTATAAGGTGTTTCATTGGAGCCTGATTTCAGAGAAGATGAGGATTCTCCTTTGGTTCTAGTTTGGCTTACATTACCGGGACATCCCCCAAATTTTTTTCATGTCTCTATTATGAGAAGTATTGATGGGGGTTTCGGTAGATTCTTGAAACAGGATAATGCGACGGCATGCGTTACAGGTCTGAAGGCTACACGAATTTGTGTTGAGATTGATGTCTCTAAACCTGTGAAGAGATCGTTCTGGATTGGTCCACTTGGGGTGGCTTCTAGTCATTTCCAAGAAGTTATCTTTGAATTGATTCCTCTATTTTGTACTCGGTGTCACCGTCAAGGGCATCAAGAGAGCAAGTGTGGTCGGGCTGAGAGGGATTGGAAGGGTAAAATGCAAATGGTTGATGGTGTGGAATGAAAAGAAAAAGCCACAGAAGTTTGGAAGGCTGTAGGGGTGAGGGAACCAGTGAAGCCAATAACAGAGGAGGCCAAAGTTCAATTATCATGACGTCAAGTGTTGCTGAATAATATCAACCAGAGTAGCTTAGAAGGGGCTACGGTAGTGTCAAAGGTCCTTTTTGTTGATGACTGTGGGAGGATATGTGATCACGTTCAGCCTTTAATGGAGGATTTATTTAGGGGATCTACAAGTGCTCTTAATACAGAATGTGCAGATATGGCTAGGATGTCGAATGTAGTAGATGGTGGTGCTGTAGGCCGAAGTGTTACGGTGGAAAAAAATATGAATGGGAAAATTGTTGATCTCGATGTTGTTTCTAGTGGTTGTGAGGTAGAGGAAGAGAACATGTTTGGGAATACTGATACATGTTGGCCAGTGAATAATGGATCTGTGTTAGGTACTGGTATGTGTAAGGATAATTGGTTTGAGCAAACCAAGCTGGTAAACAATGAACCTGAACCAGTGGAAGTGTGCGATGATATATTAAGTCCTAGAAGTTATTTGAAACTTATCGATGAAGCTACGGAGTTTGAATTGTTAAATTTGGTAGAAAAGGGAGAGTATGACAGGGGAGGGGAAAACAAATTTGGGTTTTCTTTTTCTGAAGATGAAATGGGTCAAGGGGATGTGGAGTTGGCTCGAAAATGCTATGAGTTTGATACGGGTATGAATGCTTCTCGCTTGAAAAAGAGAGGGGCTAAGAAAAAATAGTCTTTTGTTGCTCTTGATAGGGTGACGTGCTCAAAGAAACATTATTAATGGTGTTGAAGTTTTTAGTAAAGAATATTATGGGTATTCGTTCATCGAAGAGTAGGCTTCAGCGTTTATTGAATAAACATCATCCTTCGGTGGTGGCAATCTTAGAACCTTTTCTTACTTCTAATAAATGTGGTCATTGGGCTAAATGGATGAAACTACCACACTTCATAAATAATGCTGTGGATGGTGGTAAAGTTTGGTTATTTTGGGAGGCTAGGTTTGATTTTGATTTGGTTTCGTGTTCTAGGCAAGCATTGACAGGTTTGTTTGTTAGGGGTGAGGTGCGCACCTTGGTGACTGTTGTATACGCCAGTTGTTTTCAGTTACATCGAAGAGAATTATGGGGCTATTTGCGTGGGATTGATCTGGGGTTACAACCATGGTTGGTGGCGGGAGATTTCAATATTATTAGAAGTGATGTTGAGAAAGTTGGAGGGATATTCTGTGCTCCTCACGCTAAGGCAGATTTCAATGGGTGTATTCAGGATTGCAGTTTGTTAGAGACTCCGTTTGTGGGCCAGAAGTTGTCTTGGTGTAATGGAAGGCTAGGTGGTCAGCATATTTGGGCCAAATTAGACAAAGTGCTAGTAAACACAGATTTTATCACTTTTTCTCCTAATATCCAAGTTGAGTATTTAGCTAGAACATCATCAGATCATGCGCCTATATTGATATCTATGGTGCGGCAGAGCTTATGTGGTGCAAGGCCTTTCAGGTTCCAACATATGTGGGGAACTCATGAGGGTTTTTTGGAGGTAGTTCGGGCTTCTTGGTGCAGGTCAGTGGAGGGATGTCCTATGGTGTGTGTTAGTAAAAAATTGAAACGGCTAAAAAAAAATTACAAAAGTGGAATGTTGAGTGCTGGTAGCAGTTCTGGGGCCTACGGATTTTCAGGAAGTTTCTTTAGTTTGGCTTGGGAAATTGTGAAGGAGGATTTATTGGCGATGGCTCGGGAATTCTTTGAAGGTATTCCTTTGTCTTCTTTTTTTGGGGCTATTAATTTTGTTTTAATTCCAAAGGTGGAAGTGCCGATTTCTTATGCTCAGTTTAGGCCAATAAGTTTATGTGGGGTTGTGTATAAAATTTTATCCAAAAGTTTGGTAAACCGTTTGGCTCCAATTTTAGAAGGGATTATTTTGCCGGAACAAGCGGCCTTTGTGCGAGGTCGAAGCATTTTTGATAATATATCCATTGCTCAAGAAATGGTGAGTGGTTTGAATAGGAAAGCTAGAGGTGGAAAGGTAGTAGTCAAAATTGATATGGTTAAAGCATATGATCGGGTGAGTTGGAGATTTTTTATGGAGGTTTTGAAAAGGTTGGGCTTTTCTGAGAAATGTCGCACTATCATTTACAGTTGTATTTCATCGCCGGTGTTTTCAATTATGTTAAATGGAAGCTTGAAGGTTTATTTCAGATCCTCCCGAGGTTTATGCCAAGGCGATCCATTATCTCCTTATCTTTTTATCTTGATGGAGGAGATTTTGTCTCGGATGCTTAATAGGGAATTTTTACTGGGTAAGATCAAACCTTTTCAGCTGATGGGGGGTAAAATTATTACACATCTTATGTATGCCGATGATTTGTTATTATTTCTGAATGGTGGAAGAGATTCACTGAGACACACAATGCACATATTGAAGACATATGAGAAGATGTCGGGTCAAGAGGTGAGTCCAAATAAATCGTCTATATTTTTTTCATCTTTTTCTTTGTCAAGGAAAGAAGATTTGAAGACATTGACTGGATTTGTGGAAGGAATGTGGCCATGTATTTACTTAGGAGTGCCTTTGTATGTGGGTCGTATGGTGAATAGACTATTTGAGCCCTTGTTGGTGAAAATACAAAAGAAGCTTGCGGGCTAGAAAGGTAAGTAATTATCCTTTGGGGGAAAAATCATTCTATTAAAACATGTTTTAAATAGCTTGCCAATACATTTGCTCTCTGTGACGAATATTGTAACACCCCGTAGTTTAGTGTATTTTTAACGAATGACTATTTTAATTAATTTAAGGATTTATTCTCTTATTTTAAAATTAAGAGAGTTTTGAAATATTATTTTATAATATTTTAAGTTGTGAAAATCATTTTAATGGATTTTCTTAATATTATTTATTGTTTTACATTTTAAATTGATCTTTAATTTAAATTGGCTTGTTTTTAGATTTTAATATTTTTATTGTTTTAATTGAGCATTTCATTGAGTTCGAATTATTTTATTTATCTAGTGGTTTTAAAATCTTTTTCGTTGGATCACTTTCGAAACCCAAGTTGAAAAGACTGGATCTCCTTTTTCTTCTTCCTCTTTTTCTTTTTTCCCTTTTTCTTTTTCTTTTCTTCTTTTTCTTTCTTTCTCCTTCGGATTTCCCCAGCTCGCGCGACCCTCTCTCTCTCTCCTCTCCCATGCCGTTTGCTTCTCCTCCCAACCACCACCGCGCGCAGCCTGTGGCCGACACCTCCTAGCCCAAATGCCTCCCCAGCTGCCAGCGACCTCACCCCATCATTTTCAGACCGTCCGGTGCTGCCATGAGCCGCCACGCATGGTTTGAAGCCACGAGGCCTTGTGTGCTCCAGCGCCGTCGCTCCACCTCTGGCCACCATTTTTTCACCACTTCTTTACCGGCCCCCTAGCAACCCAATGTACCCAACCCCAGCCCCGATCCGTCACCGGTGAAGCCCAACCGAGCTCACACCTGATTTTGCCTATCCGGCCTTCTACCACCATTTCGGCCGCCACCCACGGCCAACTTTCGGTACCATTAGCTTCCCCACCTCCCATAGGCCCTACCCTACCCTTCCCAAGTCTTCGTTTGGCCCCGTGTGATTTTGGGTTTCACTGTGTTTTCGGCCACAGTGTTTTTACACTGTGAAGTTGCTGCTTTGGCACTTCCAGCTTTCTCGTGATCCTCTGAAAAATATATTAAAGCGCTGTAAGTATTTTCCCGAACATCTTTAAGGTTTTAATATATTTTTTGCATTGACTGGTTTATTTTGTCTGTGATTGGTTGTGTTGTCATCTACATTGGTTGTTGGAATTTACTGTTGGTTTGGTTGTTGAAATTTATTATTAGATGGGTACACTGCATGTGCACGCATAATCATGTTTGTGTTTATTGAAAATTGGGATTTCATTTGTGGGGAAAAAGAAAGGAGACTGTAGGGATGGTGGTAAGCAGGGACGGTGGTATAGTCCCGCCTGCGATTCCCGCCTACGGTACACGCGGTAGGGATGGTGGTAAGCAGTGATGGTGGTAGAGTCCAGCCTGCGATTCCCGCCTACAGTGCTTTATTGAGTTTTTGTGTTGTGTGAAAAGGAACTGTAGGGATGGTGGTAAGCAGGGACGGTGGTAGAGTCCCGCTTGCGATTCCCGCCTATAGTGTACGCGTAGGGATGTGGTAAGCAGGGATGGTGGTGTTGTCCCGCCTGCGATTCCCGCCTATGGTACACGCGGTAGGGATGGTGGTAAGAAGGGATGGTGGTAGAGTCCCGCCTGTGATTCCTGCCTATAGTGTCCAATAAATATTTTTGTGTAAATCGTTTTTGGAAAAATGATATTTTTTTGGGTTTGGTGCATATATGATCATATGCATGCATGTTGGTTGCATTAAATGTATTTTTATCTTAGAGATCGTTTGGATTATTACTTACCTGCGGTAACATTTTATGGTACAGTCGATTTTGGTGCAGTTGAGGACGGGGACGTCGAGCCTTAGGGATCGGCTTCGTGGTTAAGTGGCATGTGGTTCCTGCTGTTTTGATTGTGGGATTTGTTTCCCATGCATATATATTCAGTTTTTTTATATTTTCTTGGATGACTGTATAACTTTTAGTATACTTGTATTTTGGTTATTTTTGTATATAAAAATTCTAGTACTTAGTGACTTAATTATTATTATCCGCTGCGACTCTTTGGTGCTCTGGTGGCACGTTGCACACACTTGAGCACGTATCGTTGGGATGTGTGACCCGTGTTGTCATCATCCTGACGTCACGATTCCTGAGACTTTTTATACGTGGGAGTCGGAGCGTCACAAATATCCCGAAAATAGTTATTAAATAGATAAAAGGGATTTTTGCTAATTTCCTATGGGGTTCGAGTGCAGAGGAAATAAAGAGAAAATGGGTTTCTTGGAAGAGGATTTGTTTGCCGGTGGAGGAAGGGGGATTGGGTATATGGGATTTATCGGATGTACAAACTTCTTTGTTCATGAAGTTTGCTTGGAAGTTTTTAAAGGGGGGTTCATTGTGAGCTGATTTTTTTAAAGAAAAATATGTTGGTAACTCACATATTATGTCGGTAATTTTGCTGGGGAGGGGTTCCAGATTTTGGAAAGGAGTTTTAAAGGTGTTTCCTTCAGTGTTGAGAAATTCAAAATGTATCATCCGAGGGTGGGATTCTAGTTTTTGGTTTAATAATTGGTTGGGGGATGGTGCCGTGGCTGAATCAGAAATGGTTGTGGATGATCCGGGATTGAGGATATAGATAAACTGGTGGGTAACAGATGGGATTCTGATCGTCTACAGCAAGTTGTCAATATGGAAATGGTTGATAAAATAATTAGTATGCAGTGAGATTGCATGAGGGGCGAGATGTTTATGTATGGAAGCAGGTGGAGGATGGGGAGTTTACGTCCAAACTGGCTTGGGAATTAGTGAGGCAGAGGGGATCTATCTGTTTGTGGAGGAAGTGGTTATGGCAGAGTGTTGTTACAAAGAAAATGTCTTTGTTGTGAATGAAAGGGTCCGGCAACTAGGCATACCACAAGTGGATGAAAGGGTCTGACAGCTAGGCATACCACTAGTATCAAAATGCAATTGTTGTGATAATGCTAAAATGGAAACACTAGATCATGTTTTATGTGATGGGGAGGGACCTAGGAGGGTTTGGAATTATTTTGCAAGGGTGTTTGGGATTGTAATGCTGTAGGTGAGAAGATGGCATGGTGTTATGAATGTTTGGTGGCTACGGGCATGCACTAGTTCTCAAGTTGGTTGGATTTGTGGGGCTGCACCGATTTTTATATCTTGGTCTATTTGGAGGGCAGGGTGCACAGCACGTATGGAGGGGGAGGTTTTTTATTAGAAAAAAATTGTGCGAAGTGTTAAAGCCTCTATGGTAGAGCTTTCAATTGCTTTACGTAAACTGAAAAAATTAAATGGTAGGAACTTTCTGATTTTGCAGGAATTAAATTGTCCAGTGATGCCGATAATTAAAAAGGAAGTGAAGAAGATTGCTTAAGCTAAGCCAGAGGTGGGGATAGTGAAATTGAATGTGGATGGAGGATCATATGGAAATCTGGGTTTGTCTGGAGGGGGTGGTGTTATTAGAGGCCATCAAGGAAAGGCAATTGCTGGTTTTGCTCATAGTTGTGGGTATGCTACCAATAATATTACTGAATGTTGTGCTTTTCTTGATGGTTTGAAGTTGTGTTATCGACTTGGGTTGAGAGATTTTGTGATAGAGTAAGATTCAATAGTGATTGTGGGCTGGTTTCAGTCGGGGATATGCAAGTGTTGGTATTTATGGGATTTTTGGGAAAAGGCAATTTTTTTTTTTTTATTATTTCGGGGGATGAATGTCCATGTGCGGCATGTGTTTCATGAAGCAAACATGGTGGCTGATTTGCTTGCGAAGGAGGGGGCATAGGGGCGTCCTTTGGATTTTTTGGGAGAGGATTTTAGAGAGAGGCATTTTCTTGGGCTTGTTCATACTGATAAATGGGGTCTCCCATATATTAGGGGCCATTAATGTGGTTTTTCTTGGGGTTATTTTGGGACATGATTTGTATTTTTTGATTTTTTTTGGTTGAGTCCTTGGTTTATTAGGTATTTCTCTACCATAAGTGAGGGTTTTTTTAATAAAATTTGGGTGATAATCACTCTTAGACAAAAAATATATATATATTTGTGCATTTTGTTCACGTGACATGGTGCTCCACGTTTGGGCATCACAATCCCAGAAGCCTTGACAAGCGGTTCAAGTCCCAACGTGGGAAAATCGTAGGTTTTATTCCATTTATTCGAAAAGTGGCAGCATGGTGTTTCAAACCAGTGCACACCACTTGGGGCTAGGAGCCATAACTAGTGAGCCATCACGCAAAATTAATATGTTTCTCTGAATTGTAAATTTGTATCATATTATTTTCTATAAATAGGAAACTTCACTAACTAGTCTAAACACTATAAAATGCTCTCGAAATTAGAGAAACGTTTCCTCATTCATTTTGTGTCTTTTTTTATTTTATTTTATATTTGTCTATTTTATATCGGGTTCAAGGATGTCCTTTTGCGTTGGTTTTCTATTGATGTATATGGCAATGTAAATCTCTTGTTGTAACTTCTTTTCATTATTAATTGTATTGTTGGGATTTTTTCAAGATTCATATTGTTTTTCAATTATGAACGGGGTTGTAATAACAACCCCCCCCCCCCCCACACACACACCTTATTTCCCCTTCTCGTATGTTCCCCTTGATTCTCTCTCTCATGACAAACTCTCTTGTTTGCTCCCTCTCGCACAGACCCCCTCTCTCACCTCGTCTCTCACCTTTACCCCCCTCAAACTCACTCTCCCATACCTCTCTCTCTCTCTCTCTTCGGTTATCTCTCAACCCCACATCTCGTCTCTCTCTCTCCCTCCCTTTCTCTATTTCTCTCGTATCTCTCTATCAATCACTACAAAAAAGTTAGGAACTGTCGGCGTTTATATTATCGACAGTTGTTTATACGTCAGTAAAATTATGTTATTGTCGGTGCTTAATTTTTACGCCGCTAAATATTTGAATTTACCGGCGTTTATATTGTTACGCCGATAATAATATATAGATTTGGAGGCGTTTTCAAAAATGCCAAAAATATGTCTATTATACGCCGGTAAATGATATATAGCTTTTGTGGCGTTTTGTTAAATGTCGGCACTTATTCAATTTTATGACGATAAATTATTGAGTTTTCCAGCGTTTATTTTGTTTAAAAAAAACGCCTACAATCGATAACTTTTATGCCGGTAAATTAGTAATTTAGCGGCATTTATATTATTACGTCAGTAATAATATATAGCTTTGGCGGCATTTAAAAAAATGCTGAAAATTGATCAATTTTATGCTGGTAATTAAAAAAAATTAAAAAACTTATTTAAATAATACGAAGAAAAAAATACTAATAAATTAGTTATTGCCACGTACAAAATATTTTGTCAGGACCCAGGTGGATTATTCTTTTAACTCATTGAAAACATAATTAATGATAATATTATATATTATACTCTAATAGTTTTACTATTACATATAGTGTATATATATATGTATATTATAATGATATAGCCAAATGCATGTTCATCTTACGTGTATCCTTGATTTTAAAAATTGCTATTACTAATGTTTGGAGTCAAAATATTTGAATTTGTGTAGAATTGCATCGAGTTGAAACTCAAAACTGTTATTATAGAGTTGGACATGAGAACAAAACAAACTATTTGATTACAAGATATGCAGTAATTTGTCCCTATGTTTCTTGTAAGTGTTGAACCTCTGCCATTAATTGTTGATGTTTTCTTTCTATTTGTTCTCCTTTTCACTCCAGCTTCACGATTTGTGGTTGCATGTTTTGAGCGTACCAGTCCACAGATGTCTTTAACTCCTTATTTTCTCTTTTTAATATTTTATTATTTCTTCGTTTATTTGCGAGCTTCTGTTGCAATTCAGTTACTTGTTTTTTAAGCATATCCACCTCACTCACCCGTAACTGTAACCTTCAGGTCATGATAGTAACAGCAGCTGCATATTGAGCACCTAGTATTGTCGCTCCTGCCACCACCTCCGCATTGCTCTTGCTTGAAAAATGGTTATCTGCCCCTATCATGGCATTGATGGCATTCAGATTGAAGATTAATGATTGTGGCATATATGGTTCCTGATTCAAATCAGGAACAATATTGGAAGATTATTGGCCAGCCATTTGTGAGAAATGTGAGTTTGTGAGAAATGTAGAAGCATAAGATTGAGAAGGTTGATTTGTGAGACTATGGTCGTTGAAGGATGATAAGCATCTCTTAAATAGAGACTCAGAGGCATCTACGATAGTCGAGACACGAAAGCATGGCCCAGGGCTTGAGGGACCCAGCGTTCCTGGTTTTACGACTTTGTCGTGCCCAGGGCTCTAGAAAAATGTTGGGCTCTAGAAAAATCATGTTGTCCACTCAAGAGTTTTAGATTAAAGCAGAAAAATTCAAGTGCAATGATTTAGATTAAAGCAAAAAAATTCACAAGGATCGATTAAATATAATGATTCACCGAAGGACTAAAGGTCATACACCATAATAATAATAATAATAATAATAATAATAATGATAATACATTTGCAAGTTTAGTAAACACAACTGGTTGAAGGTCATAATCGAAATGCGAAGCCTCTTCATAGCGCACATTTAAGGCATTTTTCTCAGGGTTGAGTGAACTTCTGTAATTCCCAAAAAAGTTCTCCATGAACACATTCTCGTCGTATGGATTTGTTGAGGCATTATTGCAGATATTGTTTGTACTAAATTGTGGCATCCTATAATTGGTAATTTGGCAGGACTTTACATTAGGGTTTGTATTGATAGAACTATCGAGAAAGTTTTGAGCTGCTTGTAATTCCTTTAGAGATGCTAGTTGAGTTTGTAGATTTACAACCTGTAGAAAATAAAATACAATGCCATTGATTAATTAGGAGTTAACCCAAATTAGAGTACTTTCAAGCATTATATATAAAAAGAGAAAGTCAAAGGGGGAAAACCTGCTGTTAAAGAGCAAAAACCTATGAAAAAATGCCATAAATAGGATCTTCAAGCTTAGCATGCGCTTCATACCAGATTGTGACAACCGCTTTAAGACGATCACTCACCTAGATGCTAGCAAGGAGCTTCGAAACATTACTTGCACCAAAAACTTTATGAATGGCAGAGAAATGGGTATCTCTATATTTATAGCAGAAATAAGGAGCAAAAATACATCCATTACCACATCTCCTTCTCAGGAATTTGCAAGCTCCACAAGGAAAATCTGAATCATTCATTTTGATGAGAGAGATGTTCTGAATTGAGAGAGAGAACTCGGGAGGGAAAGAGCCGACAATGACAAAGGATTTAAGGGCAGGGCTCCAGATTAAAAACACCTCGTTTTAAGAATCTGTCGGGCCAGGGCTCCAGACTTTATGAGTATCGGGACCCAGCGTCCCTCATTCTATGCTGATACTACATACATTGATCATCATCATCTATTTAAACATTCTTTACTTCCTTTAATTAAAACTATTCAACTGGGTATACGTGCCTAGACATATGACATCTTCTACTAATGGAAGATGCCGTATGCTCACCTGTATATGCACAAAAAACGAATTAGGTTTTTTAAGAGAAAGTAGTATATATCAAACTAACAAATTTGCAATAACACATTCCCATACATATAGCCAAACATATAGTCCATACATATAGCCAATTAACATATAGCCTATACTCTCTTCAGGAATATTGCTACATATAGCCAAATGCATTTAAGGCATTTTCCTCAGGGTTGAACGCATGATTTAAGGCACTTTCCTCAGGGTTGAATGCATTTGAGACACTTCCATAGTTCTCATGAGAGTTTTCCATGAACACATTTTCGTCATATGGAATTGTTGAGGCATTACTGGAGATATTGTTTGTACTAAATTGTGGCATCATGTAATTGGTAATTTCTGACTGAAACCAACTTTGAAAATCTTATGGGTGAGAAGATCTTCCGTAGCACTTTTTATTAGGGTTTGCATTGACAGAACCATCGAGAATGTTTTGAGCAGCTTGTAATTCCTTCAGAGATGCTAGTTGAGTTTGTAGCTTTACAACCTGCAACACTTTTGTTAGGGTTTCAATCATTATATATAAAATGAGAAAGTTAAAGGGTGAAAACCTGCTGCTGGAGAGCAACAATTTGTGACACAATGTCATAAATAGGATCTTGAAGTCTAGCCTACGCTTCATACGAGATTGCTGTAGCTACTTCACAATGATCACTCATCGGGAGGTGAGTAAGGATCTTCGATAAATTACTTGCACCGAAAACCTTATGAAATGGGTAGCTCCTTGTTCATGCCAGAAATAAGAAGCAAAAATACATCCCCTAACACATTTCTTTCTCAAGATTTTGCAAGCTCCACAAGGAGAACCAAAACCAATCATCTTGAAGTAGATCATCTTCGCAAGTTTGGTCTGATAGTCTTTGCCTTTTTTTTGGATCCATTGTACCTATCCAAAAACAAGTTTACATATATACAAATCAATAGAAATATGAATATCAATAGAGATATCATGTTAAAACGTCTAAATATATATTTCTTACTCAACACTATTGAGGAGTTTCAATCATCATTCCATCTATGTCGTTTCGCGTCCACACGACATCCTCAATAGCAGGTTGAATAGCTTCATCATTGGAAGTGTTACAATGTTCATTGACTAAATATTCATCCTCATCGTCGTCTGTCATTTCCTCTTCACCAATGTCATACACGTCTCATGGTTTTGTCTAACGACGACAACCCAATTTTGGCATCTTTCATCTGCCACATAATATACTTGAGATACTTGGGAAGAAAAAACAAATAGATCATCAGTTATCCAATTACCAGTGTGTACTAGATGAGAAAAATTTACAAGACTAAACCTAAATTCGTCCTCCTTGAAACCTTTACCCCTAGTAATGTCTGCCCAATCACATTTGAATAACACATATCGAAATCCATCATAATATATACTCTCAATTATGCGTGTTAATTGGCCATACCAAGCAGGGCCATATTCAGTACACATACTAACACCACAATTTTGAGTTTTCTTTCCATTTTCATAATTTCTAGTGCGATATTTTGTGCCATTAATAATTATTTGCTTAAATTCTTTGGCAACTTGCATGGGACTTAGAATGCATTACGACTTTATTGCCTAATTTACTTCTTCCACAGTCATCCATTTTTAATACCTGAAAGGTTGGATTATTAGAATTGGTTAAATGACGAAAACTAGAGAGATATAACAAATTCTGTGATATAATATTGAATGGGGTGTAAATAGTATATAGTCTTGAAACCAATTACAAAATTGGTCTTGGTGCCTCTTCTGTAGTTCATCATTCAATAAATACCTCTCATCAATTGTATTCCTCAATATTTCCAAGTGCATCCTACATATGTTCATGACATCACAAACGTCTGTTATAATTACACAAATTTAAAGGTTGAGTGAAATGATTGCAAGTCATCAATTCATACTTATTAAGCATTGTAACTCACATGCGGAATGAAGTGAAATCATTAGAGTTGAAGAGAATACAACAATGTGCTTGAGTCCACTCTGTAAAATCAAGGTGAACGTCAATAACTTTCCCTTTAGAATCATCCGGGTTTCTAGATGGTCTATTGAAAACTGTTTGAGCGGATTCTAAATAACGAGAACAAAAAGTCAATAATTCCTCCAACAAATATCCTTCAGCAATAGAACCTTCTGGCGCAGCTTTGTTACGCACATGAAACTTAAGTCGGTGTAGGTACCTTTCAATGGGATACATCCATCGATAATAAACGGGTCCTCCAAGTTTACATTCTGCAACTAAATGTATAATCAAGTGCACCATAACTATGAAAAATGATGGAGGAAATATCATTTCTAATTGGCACAATATGTAGGGTATTCTAGATTCCAATCGGTCCAAATCTTCAAGCCGCATCGTTTTGGAACAAATTCCCCTGAAGAATCCAGATAGCTCGATTAAGGGTTCTATTACCTTCTTAGGTAATGACCCATGTAATGCAATTGGCAAGAGCTGTTGCATCAATATATGGCTATCATGACACTTCATGCCCACTATAGTACAGTGTTAGAGCTTGATACAATGTGAAACATTTGAACAATAACCATATGGTACTTTTACATTTTTTATAACCTTCAACAAGTCTTCTTTCTCTTTCTTACTCATTGTGAAAATAGCTGGAGGCAAATATGTCTTGTTTGCAGTTGTGATGACCGGATGAAGTTGTGGTCTCAAACCCATCTCTTGTAAGTCAAGGCGTGCCTGTATGCCATCTTTTGATTTCATATCAATATTTAACAGTGTGCCAATAATGTTTTTTTCAATGTGCACCATATCAAGATTATGACGCAATAAATTATCTTTCCAGTAAGGCAAACTAAAGAAAATACTACGTTTTTTCCATGAGTGTTCCTTAACATTAGTAGACCCCACGACTCTATTTCTTTTACGATTTGTTCTATCATTGCATCCTTCATGATTATCTAATAGTTTCAAAATTTCATCAGGTGTTGGCATAGTAGGTGGAGAATCAATTTCTGTTGTACCATCAAATGTTCTTGCCATCATTCTCCATCTATGATTTCTTGGCAAGAATCGTCTATGCCCCATATAGGAAATTTTTTTTCCATGTTTCAGCCATCTAGATCATTTATTACCCATACAACAAGGATATGCTAAACGACCTTTCATACTCCATCTAGACAAATAACCATATGCAGGAAATCATTTATCATCCACATTAAAGCAGCACACATTATAAATATCTCTCCGGAGCAAACATCATAGGTTGGTGCTCCAACTTCCCATAATTCCTTTAATTCTTATATGAGAGGCTCTAAGTATACATCTATATTCATTGAAGATGATGATGGTCCTAGTATAATCAACAATAGCATGAAAGTTGATAGTTTCATACGCATCCAAGGAGGTAAATTGTAAGGTACCAACATAACCGGCCATGTACTATAGGAAATGCTCATGTTACCAAAAGGATTAAAACTATCTGTAGATAAACCAAGCCTAACATTGCGGGGGTCAAAAGCAAACTCATCATATTGTGAATCAAACGTCTTCCAAGCCAAACCATCTGCTGGATGCCTTAGCACCCCATCATTTGTGTGGCCTATAGCATGCCATTTCATTTGTGAAGAAGTCTTCGATGACATAAAAAGTCTTTACAACCTTGGTTTTAACAGAAACCAACGTAATATTTTCGCTGGACTTCTTTTACCTTTTTTATACCTTTCATCCATAGACTCTTTTTGCTTCCACTTTGACACCCCACATACCACGCATGTTTTCAGATTCTCATTGCCTTTCTAAAATAACATACAACCATTGGGACATACTAAGATCTTCTCATATCCAAGCCCTAATTCACTCATGTACTTCTTTGCCTCGTATGTATTTTTAGGCAATGATGCTCCTGGTAGGAGCAACTCATTCACAAATTCAAGCAGTTCTGTAAATATGCTATTACTCAATCCACCCAAACACTTCATATTCTAGAAATGTATGATAGCACTAAACTTAGTATGTTTTGTGCACCCTTCATATAATGGCTCATCAACATCTTTCAACATATTGTAAAATTTATTAACTCTCTCCTTAAAACCTTGTCGATTTTCATATCGCACTACAGGTAATTCTCCAGCTTCCACATCTATTACAGGCCTAGTACCTTCAACTATTTCAGGATCAAATATAGGAAAAACGTCATGTAACATGGTTGTCATCCCACTGCAACCTTCATTTATTTGCTCATTATTGTTTTGGGCATTAGCAGCATGGTAAGATGCCTCCCATTTTCTCTCCCCATGAGCATGCCAAATGGTATAACCTTAGGAAAATTCATAGCTAATCAAATGATCAAATACCATGTTGGGCATGAACATCTTACGCAATCTACATTTTCTACACGGGCAACAAATCGACGAATTTGTAGGACAATTCTCACATGCAAACTTCAAAAACTCCTTGACACCATTGACATATTCTTTTGTATGTCGAGGTTTTTTTATCCAACTTTTGTCCATAGCTTAACTATATTTGAAATATGAAAATAGAACTGAATGTGAATGCAAGATCATCAATAACTTAAAATATAGTATGGAAAATAATATTGAATGATAATTGAATAAGAATGCAAGATCATAAATATTATGTAAAATCTAAAATTTAATTGATACTTTTATTTTATCTCATGATGATATATTATAATTGATATATTATCTAAAATCTAAATTTGCCTTCGAATAGTAATGGAAGATGTCGTATGCTCTATTAATGTACAAAGCATTCAAGTGCAATGATTTAGATTAAAGCAGAAAAATTCACAATGGTCGATTAAACATAATGATTCACCAAAAATTCCCAAAGAAGCTATTGCTGTTTTTCATTAAAACCCATGGTGATTTCTTTGCATAACCAAGGCAAAGTCCCAAAAATCCCAAATTGTTGGTTTTCATTTAAACCATGGTGATTTTTCTTCTTGATCAAGGCAACAACATACATGCTCCTAGACCTTGTTACCAAAATTATGGCAGCTTATCTTTAGGTGCAAATAACTGGGTCAGCAGGTCTCAAGGGTAGTGAACTTTTTCTTTCGAGATGTGGGGTTAGATGCCAAAGGGCAATCCCTTGTTTGCATTTGAATTTCATGCTATTGTTCATAAAAGTATAATAACGTTCTACATTGAATGTTTGATACCTCATATTTAATGAGTATAGGTGGTGAATGCTTTAGCTACTATACATTTTCATAAAAATCAGTCATGAAAAACTCCTCTATTTAAAATTCTTGACTTCCTTTAATTAACAATATTATTAAAATATTATCAACACAAATATAAATTCTTGACACTTAAGACAAAGTCCATCACAAAACTAAGGCCAACTTAAAAACGAGTTCATTTTTTTTTTTTTTTTTATAGATAAGAGAAAAAAAAACAAGTTCATTTAAAATTGAATAGTTTGAACTTACAAATATAAGAATTTTTTAAGTATAAATAAACCAAGATTTATTAAAAACATAACCATTTAAACCAATCATATCAAAAGAAAAAACCATTAAACATAAACCCATTAAACACCCGAAACAATAAACTAGAAGTCTGGAAACATCATACTAAGGGCAAAATGGTAATAGTGCACCTCATCTATTAGGTTAACCTAGATATAGATATAGAAAAAAATATAAATATGGAACAAAATAACAAGAGAAGTAGGAAATGGCTGCAGAGGCTTATGAACAGAGTAAAACCGATCGAGGTAAGCTTGGAGCAGTTGAAGAGCAGGCTTTCGTTTGCGACGGAGATGCCGTCAAGCTGAACGGCTGAGCACGATAGAGACAGAGAAAGTGATGAGTGAGAGAGAGTGAGATGAAGGGAGAGCTCAACGTGATAGAGAACGGAAACATACTGAAAGACAAAGAGGAGGCGTGCAACGGTTAGGGGTGGCTTTGGGTGTCCAGATATGATCTCAATGCAGGTGGTAATGGCATGGAGGAGCTGACGGCATGCGAAGGATTCGTGCCAAATAGATGGGCCGTGCTCTGTTTTTGGGGGTCAAAACAGAGATGATTCTAGCTTACAAAAGAGCACTCTCGGAGGCTTTGGGCGGTGGAATAGTGGCGCACGGCCAAGTGGGCTTCTATTTATATTGTGGCATGAGGCTTGGGGGATGGTGGTGCAGGAGCCGTGCGGAGGAGATGAGTGGTCTCGTGGGATGAGCTGGTCTCATGAGTGGTCTTGTATGCTGGGCTATGGCAGTGGTGATGCGCTGGGCTCGATGGTGGCAGTGGCAGTGGTGCGCCTGCCGTGCGGAAGAGCTGAGTGGTCTCGTGGGATGAGGAGGAGAAGGCATTTGCTGGGCTGTGGCAGTGGCAATGCAGTACGTTTGTTGCATTTGCTGGGCTCGAGCTGAGTGGCAGTGGTGCAATCAATCAAGAGGAAAAATAACTAGCGGGAAATTGTTGTGCATGTGGGAGCTAAATAATGATTAATACAGAGAGGAAAAGAGGAATCATCGTGCATGTGGGAGTTGAATAATAATTAATCCAGAGAGGAAAAGGAAAATTATCGTGCATGTGGGAGCTGAACGATGATTAACTCAAAGATAAAAAATAACTGGGCGGGAAATTATTGTGCATGTGGGAAAGCTGTCCGCAAAAGAATACTAAAAAGTAAATGATTAAAAGGAATAAAAAAATTAATAATAATAAAATTTTTAAAAAATTGATTAAAAGAAATGAAGCTGGTCAAAGAAATGATTAAAAAAATTCAATATGTCCGTAATAGTGGTGGCGTTTAAATTAATGCCACCAATTTATATTATATTCCGGCCCCATATTAGTCACGGCGTTTAGATAAACGCCGTTAATATATTTAATAACTCGCCAATGTACTATTAGCTACGTTTAAAAAAATGCCGCCAATTTATATAATGCGACGGCCACGCACTAGCAACGGTGCTTATTATAATACCGCTATTATATGCAATGAGATGACAACGAATTAATGGCAGTGTTTTGATAAACCGTTAAATTAGAAAAACTTGTGGCATTTTAATAAATGCCACTAATTTATAGATAAACGCCGCTAATGAGATTTTTAAGTATCGGCGTTTGACAAAAGGCCGGTATGTGAAAATAGCGACCACCCATTACCGGCGAAGGGTTACGCCGGAAAAAAAACCATCGCTAATTAATTAGCGGCGTTTTGTGAACAGGCTTCGGCTCTTATCGAACGCCGGTAATAATTATTTTTTTTGTAGTGAATTTATCTTGCCCCTACCTCTCCCTCTAAATCCCCCATCGTGTATATATATATTCTCTCTCTCTCTCTCTCTCTCTCTATGTAACCTCCACACATAGCCACTACTCCTTGTTGTTTCATCACCACCAATGACAATATTAGGTGATTTTTCATCCCTCATAAGTAGTATTTTTAATGAATTTTGAATATGAGATTTTTTAATATTTGGTGTTGTCAATCATTGAGAATATACTTAGTTGATTGCGCCGTTAGGGTGTATTGAAGATGAATTTAATATTCAAGTGTTAGTGGTGGGTATTAGCTAGACTTAGTCTATTTTCGTGTCACAATTATATGGTTGAGTGTAGACATTATTTACTTTGAATTAATAGGGGGATATATGTCAGTATATGTGCAACCTAGAAATTTGGGGTTCATCAATAAGGATTGTATATATTGTAACCACGGTATTCCTCCGCCACAAGTGAGGGACCTTTAATAAAGATTCGGAGGTTCCAACCTCCTTCAAATTAAAAAAGAAAAAAAAAAGGAAGTATAAATTTTAGAGTTAAGTGAGATCATTTTTAGTGTAGAAGTTGATAGATTATAATGGTCTTGAAATAGGTTTCAAGTGACGATAACAAAGGAATATCGTGACTATTTTGACTAAAAATCGAAGTAAGTGGCTCTTTAATGAGTTTTTAAAAAATAATTGTTGATTTTGTTTGGAATGGTGCACTTAGGTATTATATTTCAAACCTACATAAACTTTGGATTTGTGCACATTCTTATGCTATTTTGGCTTTGCTTGTGGGATTTATGTGAATTTTGTAATGGTTGGAATGTTTGAGAAATGCTATGTAGCTTATTAAATTTGAAAGTTAATTGTAATCATGCTATTTATTCTTAAGCTCATGATATGAATGTTTTTGTGACATGTTTGACATCCCTCGCGGTGTGATGTCTTTGTAGCATGATATCTTCGTGGCATGATATTTTTATGCTATATTAGTGATTTTCCTATTATCATGTGGCCTTAAATATGATGTTTGGCTGAATATGTTGGTTGAGATAAAATTGTATTGCTCACATTATTTTATTGAGAATTTATTGGCTTGTTTTATAGTCAAGAAAATTGTCAGCTCCCACACCTCCATTAAATTGCTACTTACTGAGCACGTGGTAGCTCACCACTTCATTTCACATATTTTTCAGAGTTGTAGAAAGTTCCTTCCTTTGAAGCGATAGCTTTTGATGAGCCAAAGATTTCAGAGTGGACTTGGTTTAGTCACTTGAAGTTGGAGGTTTGGGGGCTTGATGGTGTTGTTGCTCGAAGATGGTTTTAGTTGTACAGAGAGTTTTCTTTGGGTCATATTTTATTTTACAGTTTTTGTTGGGGTATCTATATTGTAATTATTTAGAATTTAATGGCTCTAACCGAACTTGTTAATAGATTTTTTAGGGTCATTGTATTATAATTGTGAATAGTTTGGAGATTGTGTATTTGAGATATATTTGTAAATAGGGAGAAAGTTTTGAAAATATAGGCGGAACTCTGTCCGTTTATGGTTTTGGGTTTGGGGCGTTATAGGGGTGTTGGAATACCCCACCATTGCATGGGTTTACACTTTGTGAATGTGAGCTGGAGTTTCCCTCCCTTACACTGAATTATAGTTTGTGAATGCTTGTTGGAAATTTCGTTGCGTACACTATTTGTCATGATGCATTTGTCACTGCATGGCTCTCCATCATGTGACTAATTGCAAAATATTCATTGTTGGCCTAAGTTTATATTTTATAATTATTTGTTGGAATTCATACAATTGCACTATAGGATATGATTGTAATCTAGATTTTGTTATATTGAGGGTTTTTGGATTAAATGGATTTTATGTGGGGTGTCTGAGTATCATGATTCTCATGTGCATGAAAGGTTCGCAATTGGAATTTCTTTGATCGATTAGTGATGAATGCTATTTTTTTGTGATTTTTATACCTCTTTTATTTATGAAAAGTGTCATTTTCCCTTTAATACTATTGATTTTCTTTCATTTGTATAGATTTTTATTTATTTTCTTGGATTTAAAGGAATGAGAGGATTTAGTGTAAAAGGAGAGCATTTGGTAAAAAAAAAAAAGAGACTACGGATCCAGACCGATGAGAGGTAGATGAGATTTGGGCCAGAAGCCTTATCCTGTGGGCAGTAAAGAGATTTCTCTTGCCCAAAGGCGAGAAGACTTACCTCTCGGTAGGCAAGGAGACTCGCGACCAAGGTCTAGGCGGTTAGATTGGGGGCGACTACTTTAAATGACCAATTTAAAAGACCAAACTAAATGACATCGTAGGCAACAATTAGAAAATGCGAGAGGAGTCTTTCATCTAGATCGGGAGTGTTTATACTCGGTAGGCGAGGAGAGGGCTGTGTGGTCTTTGTGACATTCACGCTCGTTCATTTGTGGCCCCCACGTCTGTTATATTCAGCGCTCACGATATCTACTCGGTGGGATAATTCCTCCTGACCAGGATCAATCTATTGCTGACCACCAAATTTAAGTTTCACAATGAATCTATTTGGTGACCAAATCCTCCTGAATTCCTCAATTCAAGTCACATATCACTTAATCTTCCATTTTAGATAATCCCGTTATTCTTGAGATAATTCCTTTTATGTTAACATTTATCTTTAGAAACTATTTTCCAGATCTTTAGGCTAAATTGTAGCCACAATTATCTTGTTTACATATTTGAATTTCGACATCTATTTAATCCCGTCTTGTGGTATGAATAGGAAGGGAGTTCTAAATCGGAGTTTTGTTTTGAGTGTTAGAGGGTTTGAGTTTAGATTTCGATAGTTCAGAATTTATTATTTGAATTCTTTCAAGGAGGCAAATCTGGGGGAGCAGAGGCGAGAGCTGCATGCTTTATCAACTGACTCCAAAGAAGAATATCAATTCATTATTTTTCCTTTTAATTTAATTATGAACTAATTTTATTTTCTAGAACTTTCATATAGCCTAGTATTGAACGCACAGTTTATATTCCAAGTTATTTTATTTTCAATATTTGTTCTTAATGCTTAAAATTTTCTAACTAACTAATGTTCAATCTTTTGGATTGCAAAGAAAGTAAGAGGTGATTTGTGATTAAAGTTTTAGGATTAAACACCATTAGTTGAGCGAAAGCAAATATGCTTTACAGCAACTTGTGTGATTTTCAAGAAAAATTCAAAGAACTTAATGAGTCTCCAATTAGTTAAATTCACATTGAGATATGGAGTTATTAATTGGAATATTTTTGGTATTGTTTGAAAGAAAATTTTAAATAATTATGGGATTTCTATCATCAGTTTGGGATAATTGAGATTCTATAATAATGAAGAACAAATTGTGTGGGAGTTGCTAGGTGAAATCAAACAGATCTATTCTTATTATTCTAAAAATCTTAATTTTAATGTTTTTTCTTTCAGTTTCATTTAGATAAACCATTCTTCAAATTTTGGTTTTTCAAATAGTAATTAATTTAGTCAATTTCAATACTCAATAGAATAATTATTCCATGTGGGTTCCATAACTGTTTTCTTTAAAACACCTTACTACTTGTTACCATTCTATGCACTTGCAAATATATTTTTATGCAAGGTTTTTGGCATAGTTTCCAAGGAATAGTTATTTGTTATTGATATTGATACCAGCTAAATTTTTACTACTTTAGATTTTATTTTATTTATAAAAAAAAAGAACAAGGCATACAATAAAGAGAAGAAGAAAGAGGTCGCCGCCTCCAAATTTAATATAGCCTACTAGGAGTACAAAGCATTCATAGATTATGCAATTACCACATTGGAGGTGCAAATGGCAAATTATCACAACAAATAGGTAAGATGAACATTAATGTTATTCAAACTAATGTTGTTTGTAATCATTGCGCAAGAAATCATTCAAAGTGTAGATTGCCAAGTGGGGAATCCTTTTGCCCAGCCGAGTTATGAACAAGCCCATTATGTGTCCAATTTCCAACGTCAAAATAATCCTTATTCAAATACATTCTATCCCGAATGGAGAAATCACCCAAACTTTTCGTAGAGCAATAATCAAGGGTCAGCTAGACCACCTCAACAATTTCCACAGGAAGGGAAGAGCCGATACTTGAGGATATGTTTATGCAATACATGCAAAAAAAATTGATATGGCAATGCAAAAGACTGATATAGTGATCCAAAATTACTTGGCTTCAGTCCTCAATCTTGAGGCACAAATTAGTCAGCTCTCAAACATGCTTACCGAGAGGACAACATGGACTTTATCGAGCAACACTGTGACCAATCCGAAGGAGCATGTCAAAGCTATAACATTGAGAAATGGGCTGATATATAACAGTCGGTAAATACCGAGTGAGATGAAGAAGCTGCAAAAAATGTGGAGTCCGAGAAGAAAGAAACCAAGGACAAGGTGAAAGAAATCGATCGTGAGGCGACCGACCAGCAAGCTGAAAAGACTACAGAAAATAAAGGGGCTGCAAAATCTAAGAAATCCAGGGAGTTTACTTCCAAAACTTATTCTCCTTCAATTTATGATCCACCAATTCCTTTTATGTAGAGATTAAAAAGAAATAAGATTGATAATCAGTTCTCTCTACGGGTTGCGACCAAGGAGAGGAAGGTGTCTAGTGCTCGACGAATGCGTGGCGATGGCACGATGGGTACGGAATGAGGTGTTGCAGGGCATGGGTTGAGGGAAGAGGGAGGAAGAAGTAGAAAAGAAAAGGAAAAAAAAGAGAAGGGGTTTGTGCGGCGCTAGGGGAGAAAAGGAAATTAGGGTTTCCTTCAAAGCTCAAAATGATGTCGTATAGGGGTAGGGAAATATTCACCTCTAAAGCCATCAAAATGATGCCATTTTGGTGAGAGGGCTGGGCTCGCACACTAAACCACGAGCTAAGCTTGATTTCTTCCTCTCTCATGCCTGGATTCAGCCCACATCACTCAAAATAAATAATTAATCCATAAACAACCACTTGGGCTCAAATTGTTTCTTAAAGAAAAATCCTACATACACACAAAATATTTTGGGCTCCACAACTTCTGTTACATTTCTTAGATTTTTCGTCTCCATAGATGGCATCCACGTAGATCAATCCCAAGTGGAAGCCATTTTAGAGAAACCCCCAAGACCCTACACGAGGTGAGGAGCTTCCATGGATTGGCCTCTTTTTATCAACGATTCATTTGCAATTTCAACACTCTAATCATGCCCATCATAGAATTCCTAAAAGGGTGGTCATTCCAGTGATTCGAGGAAGCAGAGACAGGCTTTCGGTTGATCAAGCAGAAGATGACTGAAGCACCAGTCCTGGTGCTCCTAGATTTTTAGAAGATCTTTGAGGTGAATTGCAGTGCTTCCGGAGTGGGTACTGGCGGTGTCTTAAGTCAAGAAGGATGACCTATTGTATTTTTTAGTGAGAAGCTGTTAAGATAAAAAAAAAACTATTCCACGTATGACTTGGAGTTCTACACCAATGTACATTCCTTGAAACATTCGCGACATTATTTGGTACAAAAGGAGTTCATTCTGATTACTGACCATGAGGCATTGAAGTACATCAACGGAAACACAAGCTGAGCAGACAACACGCCAAGTAGATCGCCTATCTGCAAGAGTTCACGTTCTCACTGAGACACCAATCGGGGAGCTTGAAACGAGCTGCAGATGCTTTAAGCTTATGTGTGGCACTCCTCTCCACCATTTGTACCAGGGTGGTGGGCTTTTACAACATCTGTACGTCGAAGATCCGTCCTTTGGAAAGATTCTTAAGGAAGCAACTGAAGGTCTGCGAATTAATTCTCTTTTGCACGACGGTCTTTTATTCCATTGCCTACAGTTGTGTGTCCTAGACTATTCCTTGAGAGAACACATTATATGGGACTACATGGCAAGGAGCACTATTGAGGAGAAAAGGCTTTGGCTTTAATCACTGCAGATTACTGCTGGCTTATGTTGACTAGTGATGTGGCATGATATGTGATATGTGACTAGTGATGTGGCATGATAGGATTTGAGACATCCCACCAATTATATTTAAACAACCAGACCATACATCCTCCCACGTATTTCAACACTATAATATCTTTCACAATTCCATAGAAGTCAATGTTATCATCCCCATGACTTCCTTCGACTACAAGCCCACAATTTTGAGTTTTTCTATATCGTTCTCTGTCAGCTGTATGAAATCTATATCCACGCACCAAACATCCTGAGTACTGGATGGCCCGCCTAGACGGACCACATGCCAGAGCATACAGTTCTGGTGAAATTTCTTCTAAATTTTCACCATATTTTCACCATATTATTAAAAAAAATAATAGAGTTTAGTGGTACGAAATTCGTATTATAAAATAGAACTTTACAATAATACCGTATGTTCAAACCATGAAGCAAATTCCTCTTCATGCGTCTTTTCTAGGTCAGTTACACCATTCGTGTGAAGTAGTTCTATATGTTCACTGCACATGTTCATGTGAATGGTTAATTTGTAGCAATGAAAAATGTTATATTATTATACATGATTAATTTAGAGGATCATCACTAATCTCAAATAGTGATCAATCTCTGCACAGTTATTCAAGACATACCATCGAGCTCTTTCAAACTCTCGTCCACATAGGTCGTAGCCTCCTTGTTCTCCTATGGGACGTACTGTCTGGGAAAATATGGTAAATGTCGATGAGACTCCTATCTCTCTTCCACCTTCATAATTTCGGTCTGGTCTTGTAAATCTAGTATCAACCCCACGGAAATACATTAAACAAAAGGTATGCCACTCATTATCAATATATGACTCAGCAATCGAATCCTCTAGATGAGCTTTATTCCCCACAGATCGCTTCAATTTTCCCAAAAAATGTTCAATAGGATACATCCATCTATACTGAACCGGACCAGCAACTAAAGCCTCACGAGGTAGGTGCACAGCCAAATGAACCATTACATCAAAGAATGAAGGCGGGTACAAACTTTCTAATTTGTACAATATTACTGCAATGTCAGCTTCCATTTTTAACAATTCATCGACTTTCAACGTTCTACTACAAATGTCTCTAAAAAATCTCCCTAATTCTGTGAGAGCTATACGAACATCTCGAGTAAGCTTTCCACGTACACCAATGTGCAACAGACGCTGCAAAAATACATGACAGTCATGACTTTTAAGACCAGTTATCTTCCAATCATGTGTTGGAACACATCTTGACATGTTTGAAGCATAGTCATCGGGTAATTTGATTGTCATGAACCAATCACAAAATTTCTTTCTCTCATCATTTGAGAGTGTATACCATCCAATGGGCATATATGCTGACGACCCATTATCTTGCAAATGCAACTTCAGTCTTATCCCAAACTCTTTCAAATCTTTACGAGAGTTAGCTGTATCTTTTGTCTTCCCTTCTATTGACATCAGAGTGCCCAATATATTCTCACATATATTCTTTTCAATATGCATAACATCTAGATTGTGGCGCAGTGTCAACGTAGACCAGTATGGTAACTCAAAGAAAATATTTTTTTTTGTCCAATTCAACTCCATTGCTTGTCGTTTTCTATTTCGAACTCTGGTATCTTTCCCAAATCTGTTTTCTGAAACATCCCCCAACTGCACGATAATATCATTCACAAACAACTCTGGCGGTGATAACCTACGCTCAACCTTTCCATCAAACATAGTTCTATTTGAATGCCATCTATGATCATGTGGTAAATAACGATGATGTCCCATAAAACATAATTCCCTACCATGACTCAACCACTGAGACTGTGTATCTTTATTATAAACAGGACAAGCCATTTTACCTTTTGTGCTCCATCCAGACAAATTTCCATATGCCAGAAAATCATTTATTGTCCACATCACTGCAGCATGCATCTTGAACTCCCCCGACGAAGTGGCATCATATGTACTAACACCCTTATTCTACAACTCTTTCAACTCTGCAATCAATGGTTGCAAATATACATCTAATTCGCTCTCTGGTGACCTTGGCCCTGGTATCAATAGAGTCATCATAAAATAAGGATCCTTCATACACTTCCAAGGTGGCAAGTTATAGGGCATTAATATGACTGGCCAAGTACTATGAGAAGTGCTCATGTTGCCAAACGGATTAAAACCATCCGTTGCTAAACCAAGACGTACATTGCGAGGTTCTTCGACAAACCATGGATACTCGACGTTAAATTTCTTCCATTGTAAAGAATCTGCAGGATGCGAGAGGAAGTTTTCATTTTGTACTCTTTCTGTGTGATGCCAAGACATATCTTTCGCAATTAACCTCGACGTAAACAGTCTTTGAAGTCGAGGAATCAACGGAAAATGTCTTAAAACTTTATGGGGTACATTACATTTATCGGATGTCCATCTTGACTCATGACACACTGGGCATGAGTCAAATTCTGCATATTGCTGCCAATAAAGAATACAATCATTTTTACAAGCGTGGATGATGTTATAATCAAATCCTAACCCTCGCTTCAATTGCTTCGCTTCATAAAAATTACGGGGTACTACATTATCCTGAGGAAGAGCCTCTTTAAATAATTCAAGTAACATGTCGAGAGTTTTGGCAGAAATACGACAAATAGACTTAATATGAAGCAACCTCATCGTGAAAGACAATTTGCTATGACGAGTGCACCCCTGATACAACTCTTTTTGTGCATCCTCCCACAATCTTCCAAAGTTATTATTTCTCTCAAATGATTGTGTATATGTTCCTTCTCCATCTCTCATCCCAAACATTCCTGCACCCAGATCACCTAACATCTCAGTCATATCCTCTCCATTATCGTCATTGTAATCGGGATCATCCACATGAATGTCCTCTATGTCGGTGTTGTTACCCTCATCTACTTGATTGGTCTGACTGCTAAATCTAACTCCTTTGGGAAATGGTTCACCATGTAAGACCGAAGGTGAGTATTTAGGATCGATTCCATTTACAAATAAATGATCCTCCACTACCACAAAATTATAAGAACTAAGATTCTTGCACTTCTTGCACGGACACCTTATATATCCTCGACTATCAACACTCATGCGAGCGAAGTCTAGAAAAAACTCCACTCCTTGTGCATACTCCTTATAGTCTTGCCCAAGTCTATCTCCCAATAGCATCCAACTTTTTTCCATTCCTCAAATCCGTGATTTGTCCAATGTCTATCAAAAAACCAATTCATGGGATAAACACTATCAAAAGTATATTCAAACATGATCCATTTATTTTATAAGGTAGTTGATCATATCCCATTCGAGAGACTATCATCTATATCGCATATATACTCAGTCAAAAAATCCTATGTTAGTAAAAATTTCGGCAGCATTTCCCTACAATTCTTCAAGTATGTTAATCACGATAAGTCGTCGACCCTATTCATGGGCCGAAGAACTTACAGACCACATACCCGAAGAATGTAAGAAAACACTGAACCAAAATTTTAATTGACTACCACAAGAGTTTAAACTGAATATATCTGCCATATAGATGATAGAATCCCAAACTGTCCACTTTGGACAATTCAAGAGTTGTACCCAAAAACATGATTTGGCCACAACTCTCAAACGGGTCTAAGGTTCAAGTACACATAAAAAAAATTCAAAAATCCAGAACACTCAAACCCCTACAATTATAGGATAAATTTGAAAGCAAAGCAAATATATGTGCAAAATTACATATAATTAAATGTTAATTATTCTTAATTATTAATTAATTATAAATTTCCATTTTAATATATTATGCATCCTCCACTTATAATTATATTATGTATATAGTTTTTTATAACTCTAAATACCCTAAAACATATATTTATTAATTTAAGTGTTTTCAATTCCTATGTTATAATATATTATAAGTTTCCATTTTAATTCATTCTGTTTGAACGAATGTTATATCGTTCGAACGGTAGAAGGACAGATTCCAATTCACATATATTATGTTCGAACGGGTATTATAGCATTCGAATGGTACTAGCCCAGATTTCAAACATGAAACAGAGAGCAATTCCTTGTCCAGAAAGTATCATTTTCACTACATTATTCTCATAAGATGCATATTACAATAGGTTACATTGTAAATGAGATTGTAGACACACAAATATACCAAAATAGCTTAACCTATGTTATTAAAAACTATAAATTATCAAAAACCTAAAAATTAGAAATATTATCTCAAATTTAAGCAATCCAAGTCAAACCCCAATATACAATACCTGCAATGCCATAAAACATATTATGGCATAACCCTAAATCATATCCAATAAACCAACTTGTTATGAAAATCGGAATACAAAACAAAATTTTAAAATATATTACTTACTTTTATAAACCCAAACTTTCTCTCAAGAATCCCTTCTCCTGCAGGCCAAGCGTATTCCTCTATCTCTCCACAGCTCTCTCTCACTCCACAAGTCTCTCAAAATTTCGCACAAAATGAAAATGAACTGGAGGTTGGGGTATTTGAATCTGTGAAGTCACGTTCGAACTGGAATATTACTCATTCGAACACGAAAATTTCAAATTGCGCCAAATTTTGCTACTATTTAATGTTTGTTCGAACGCGAAAGTTATTAGTTCGAACAAAAAAATAGAATATTCTTAGGCATATTCTTCAAATGCCCAGAAGATGAAAAGATATTTTCATTTGAATGAGAAATTTTTTCGTTCGAACAAATTGACATTCAGAGTATTTGGCGCGAAGTTTCCCACCAAACATATTTCACGAGGTAAAATCGTTCGAACGGTACTTTATTGGTTCGAACTAAAAATTATATTATTATGCTTATAAATGATCGCATATAGATAATAATAAAGTATTTTAATTTATAGCAACTATTTTATTTCTAATCTAGAGTATATACTATTTGGTATTTTATATCCAAAGTCTAACTTTTTTGGATTTCTTTTTACATCAAATATTTAACACTTTTAAATATTTTAAACAAAAGAAAAAAAAATTAAATAAAAAAATCTTTCCCCAATTGGGCAAAAAAAAGGAAAGCCCAAAACGGCCTCCCTAATATTTTTCTATTAATATATAGTACTTATACAATACTACACTATAGTCAGAGGCATAACTAGGATTTGGTGTCTGGGGGGTGATCGGCAAAGTGTGTGGTATGTGTCATAAGTAATTATATAATTTTATATGTAATTGTATAAGTGATTTTAATAACTAATAAATTCTTCACAAAAGAAAATATTAGTGATTGTAATTGTGCATACTCCCTGTGTATAACTAAACTAATATAACTATTAGTATAACTATATAATAGTATTAGTATAAAGTATTAGACTATTAGTAATAGTATAGGCTATAGGCTATAGCTATATATTAGTAATATTAGTAATTTAGTATAAGTATAATTGTATAAGTATAACTATAGTCTATAGTCTATACTTATAACTATACTAAATCATTATAACTTATACTAATATATAATATAGTTATAATTTCTTATAAATTTATAATTTATATTTAATCACTATAATATAGTATAACTAAACTAATATAACAACTAATATAACCATTAGTATAACTATATAAATATATAATAGTATTAATAATTAAATATTTTATACTTAATTATAATATAGTTACTCACCCCTAGTAACTAAGATATAATATAGTACTTATTGTACTAGGCTACTATAACTAATAAGTACTGTATATATATTAATTATATTAACTTGTATCTTAAAATATTATAATACTATTAGTAGTATTATTTTTTATACTTTTGTACTTTATAATATTAGTATATTATATATTATTATAGAAATATAATTACAAATTATTTTGGAATAATAACCGTTCGAACGCATACCCTATTCCATTCGAATGGTTAGTATCCGTTCGAATGGGTTAATATACCGTTCGAACGAGACGTCACTGTCATTATATGCCCAGTTCGATTCGAATCAAACCCATTTGAACCCTCACCGCCGAGAGCCTCCGAGTCGCCCCGTCAATCTCCGCCGCCGCAAACGCCACTCAACCGCCGTAGGAACAACGTGTTTGAACTTCTAAGAGGTATGGGCCAACTCTCCAAATCTATTGGTTTGTTTATTTTCGAGAAATGGGTTTTGTTTGGGATGGGGGATTTCGGATTCGAAATCCCCCCATTTTGGTTTAGTTGATCTGATTAACAAGTTTTTAATCGGTAGAAATGATTTATATTCACTCCTACATCATTTCTACCGATTAAAACCTAGGATTTGGTGTAGATTTTGAGTTTTGGTGTAGATTTTGAGTTTCGGCCATGGCTGAGTCGACTCGGCCATGGCTGTTTGGCTTCGATCTCGTTCGAACGGATTTTATTCCATTCGAACGCAAAGTTGCCAAACAGATTTATTTCTGTTCGAACAAAAAAATATAGTTCGAACGAGTAATAATTGCCAGTTCGATATAACAGAATCTTCCATTCGAATAGTTTTATATGTTTCGAACAGAATATGTTTCGTTCGAACTAATTATTTCAATTCAGTTCAATATAGTTTAATTTTTCAATAATGTATTTTAAATATAATATTTATAATTATATACTTAATTTTCTTGTGCTTAAACAGTATACTAATGGCATCTAGCGGAAGAAAACGTGCAAGAGATCAGGTCAGTGAAAGTAGCACTGGACCAGCTCATGCTCAGGAGTCGAGGCCTATACTCGTCGAGCGTCAGATTATTTTATCTGACTTCTCAGATCTTTCATGGGAGGGACGGAGCATAGAGTCCATCTTCACCGAGCGGGGATGGGTACCGATCTGTCAGCAGCAGGGGACTGCATACCGAGAGATGGTCGGTGAGTTTTACCGTGCCATGGGAGAGCAGAGTCCTGATGCTCTCTTCTACACTTTATCAGTCCGGGGAGTGAGTATTAATTTCTCTCCCCGTATTATTGCTGAGTTCCTTAACATCCGGCGCGAGGTCGGCGCATATCCTGGAACGACCACATCAGGACGAGCGGCTGCAGTACCATCTGATTCAGACACACCGGCCGCATCCTCCACAGTAGCCCCGAATGTAGAACTGCATGACAGTGACGATAGTAGTGAGGATGAGGATCTACCTGATGATGGTCTCACAGACGATCAGGTGCGTCATCTAGTGCGAGACCCTTCGGCTCCTCCATATGATGGGAGCAAGGTGATCCGACAGGCCGACTGTAAAGCATTTTTTAGAATGCTTAACTTGATCATTGGCTATAACATCGACCCAAAAAAACACAAGACTGATTTTGGGATCGATCGAGCCAGATTTTTGTTGCGGATAGCGCGGGGGGACCCCATTGATCTGGCCTTATATTTCTTCTACCGCATCCGATCGGAGTCACGCTATGTAAGTGGAGGTAGTCTACCATTTGCACTACTGATATCTAACCTCCTACTCCGATCAGGGGTTACAGTGTCTGTGACTGAGCGGAGGTCGCCACAGATGGGGCCCCTTAACAAGATCACATTCAGCAAGAGCGAGGGGCACTTGCGGAAGACTGCACCAGGACAGCCTAGTGCCCCGCCCACCGATCCAGCTTCTACTACTACTGCCGCTGTTGAGAGACAGCCTCCTGGGGCTACTTTGGATCAGGTACGAGCTCTATTTGTTGAGTTCGTTGAGCCCATCATGGAGAAGCTTAGGGATTTGGATGGACAGATTAAAATGTTACGAGAGGATGTTGATCTACTTAGCAGCAAATAGTCGTTTTAGTTATTATTTTACTTTTTTATATTGTATTGAACATTATATAGTTGAGATGTAATTAATGAATGGTTTTTATTTCTCGTGTTTGCTACTTTATTTATTTTTTTCATTTTACTTGTCATTCATGATAATATAAAAAATGATACTATCTTTAAAGTTATATTTATATAATTTAATATAAAAGAAATCGCTTTCCCCGGAAAAAGAAAATTAAAAATATATGTACAAATTAATGATGATAAACAAATTAATGGAAAAAAGGTCTGTTCGAAGCAATAAATTTAAGTTCGTACGGTTATTAACTTGTCCCGGGAAAACAAAATTAATTTCCCGCCAATATTACTTATTGAACAAATATTAATTGGTTGTTCGAATATTTTTTTTTCCATTCGAACGCTTTTTCTTTTTTGAGACGATTTGTTTCCTCACAAAATATTCCATTCGAATGGGTATTTTTCTGTTCAAACGAATTTTGTATCTCAGGCAGTTTTGGAGACGAAATGAAAAATGCATATCCAAAAATGACTTTTAGGGATGAATTCGTCCCTAACTAATTTCATCCCTAAAAGTCAAATTTCTTGTAGTGTCTCATCGATGCACACATTGTGGTGGCCATGCTTTGCCTGGGGGGCCACTTGTCAACCCCAAAATCGGTTGTTTTTCCTTCCGAACCATCAATTTTAGTAAACTCTTTCATTTTTTTGTTAATTTTCTCTAATGATAATGTTTATTTTTAGTAACGATTTTATTCCAGATTCTTAGGCTACATTTAAGTCATAGTTATCTTATTCCTTATTCTATTATTTGTCCTTAATAACAGTGTTGCCATTCTTCATTAGCTATTTATGTGAGATGAAACTTCCAAACCTATCTTAGTCATTGATTCATGGGTTGGTTTGTTTTGATTATATGTAATCCTGCATATCTTGGATGTTGCAATGGTATTCCTCTATCATAAGTGATGTTTTTTTCGAATAAAAGTGGGTCGAGGTCACTCTTGGACATATGACCTTGTCTCTTTAAAAAATAATAATAAAATGAATAATAAAATATAAAATATAAAAATTATTAAAACAAGATTATGATCAGGGATTACGAATTAATACCCTGTAAGAAATTGAAGTAGATACACAGAAAAATTCAAATATCTTTAGCTTATTCGGCATTTTTTAATTATACTTTAATTATAAGGACAATCATGTTTTGCTCGTGATAAAAGCAAAACTAGAGCAATATTTAAAAGAAATCGTTGACACAAATGCATGAAGAAAACTAAAACAAGCCGATTAATTGAGGAAGTCTTCAGTTGGAAGAAGCCAAGCTATTTCCAATGTCAATGACAAATCGGTATCTGACATCACCCTTATCAAGACGCTCCATTGCCTTGTTAACGTAGTCTATTGGAATAACCTCAATATCTGCTGTGATGTTGTGTTTTGCCGCAAAGTCTATCATCTCCTGAATTTCTTTCATTCCTCCGGTCAAACTACCCGCAACCATCTTCCTACCTGTTCAAGCTAATCTTATTAAGTACTCTATAGGTAAAAAAGAACAAAACGGAACACCAAGTACTTAATCATAACAAAGGAAAACATTTGTGATAGACTTAAATGAAATTACCCACAAATAGAGGAAAGACGGGTAGCTCAAGCGGTTTCTCCGGTGCACCCAACATAACAAGCTTTCCATGAGATTTCAATAGACCAATTAAGGGTAAAATCGAATGCACAGCAGATACTGTATCTAGTATACCATCAAACGTGCCCAGGCTAGCCTGCACAAATTTAATACTTGTCACACCCATTCCTTAAACCGCAGCATCTGGTCACAGGGAGCATCAATTAATCAATGGGAACAAGAAGTCTTATAGTTTAACATTTACCTCCAATTGTTCTTGGTTAGAGCTAATTAGCAAAAATGAGTCAGCACCAAGATGTTCCAAAGCTTCATCTTTCTTGCTAGAGGAGGTACTAATTACCGTCACTTTTGCTCCAAAAGCTTTGGCAAATTTAACACCCATATGACCGAGCCCACCAAGGCCAACAACCCCAATGTGTTTACCTGGCTCTGCCAACCCATAATATTTCAATGGGCAATAAACTGTGATTCCAGCACAAAGGAGGGGAGCAGCAGCATCAAGTGGCATGTTTTCAGGGAATCGGAGGATGTAGCGCTCATTAGCTACCATGGTGTCTGAGTAGCCTGCGTATGTAACTGTTCCATCGTAGTAACACGCACCGTAGGATAATATCATTTTTGGACAGTAAACTTCAAGGTCATTGTTACAGTTCTCGCAGGAGTGGCATGCACCAACCACGCATCCTACTCCCACTTTGTCTCCCACTTTAACTTTCTTCACTCTGCTCCCCACTTCTGTCACTTCCCCAACAATTTCGTGCCTGCAGTTGAATTGAAACTCCAATTTCAGGGCAGTACTTACTTTGTATTCCAAAAATTAACGTGTTTCTTGACATTGTTTTAGGCTAAAAATCACATTGATTTCCAATATGAACAAAAAGCGCAGCATATTGTACTCTTGTACGTGCATAAAATCATGTCTTCTTAAACAAACACAAAAATTACTCCAGATATATAACATTATATTGGATCATTAACATGGTCTAAAGTGAACACTTGTAGTGATGACATAGAAATTTACCCAGGGACAAGTGGGTAGATGGATGTGCCCCATTCGTTCTTGACCATGTGAAGGTCCGAGTGGCATATCCCACAGTAAAGAACTCTAAATCTTACATCCTTTTCTCCAGTTTCCCTGCAAACATACCATTTTAGCAAAATCCGAAAACTCACAAACATGAGAAAGGATAAAGAGAAAGAAAAATGCAATAATAATCAATGAGGTGGGAACGTAAGGAGGGAGAGAGAGAGAGTACCGTCTGGAGAATTTGAAAGGTGAAAGGACGCCAGAAGAATCTCTGGCAGCCCATCCATTGGCCTTGATGGGGTGCTCTTCCTCGGGTGTTTTTGCCATTTGTTTTCTTTGTTTTTTCTCGAAAGCGACAATGAACCAATAGAAGTAGTAGTAACAAATGAGAGAGATTTTATGCAGTGAACTTGGGTGTAGAACGAGGGAGAGATATGTGTTGTTGGGTATGTCCAAGCCGTGATAAGCTTTTGATATGTGTAGGTAGGGAGAGAGGGACTGTTTGGATTTGGAATTTAGGATGGGATGACGTATTGGGTGAGCCAAAGCTAGCGAGTACGTGAGGTAATGGCTTTCGGATCCTTCGGAGTGCTTTTATTGACCATACTCATGCAGGTGGATAGCTGACGTACTCGATTACCTATTAAGAATGTGACTACTATGTACCTATCTCCGGTTCATGTATGTAACTCCGCTCGTTGACTCTAGGGGCGTAATTTGTCCATAACCGAATCGGTGATTTTTAGAATTTTATTTTTTTGACTGTGTGATTTTTAGATTTGATTCTTCAATATCATGCTGTTTACCCTCTTAAATCAATACTTTTGATTTTATTTATTACAATTAAATTCTTTTATATTATATAATATAATATATTATAATATATAATAATCACTATAATAAAAATAATTTTTTTCGATCAATTTATTGCGAACAAAAAATTATTCATAATCAATTTTAATTTTAATTGTAAATAATCTTTTGATTGCAGTAAATAAATCGAAAAATATCATTTTTATTGTAGTGAATATAATAATAATATATTATAATATATAGTGATATAAGATTTTAAAATTTAATATTATATTAATTAATAATTCATCATATAATATAAAATTATTTTATATATAATTATATTTATTATTATATAAAAATCATTTAAAAATATTTCAAAAAATTAAAATACATATACACGTGTGTGTATATATATTTTTGACCCCTAGTCGAAATTACAAATGTGACTTTTCAATCAATAAGTCAAACTACGCATCTGCTTTGGAGCATCCCAGCACATAAAATGACAGACATTTTCTTAACCTCTCAATAGCTCTCTCCTAACATAAAAAACGCTCTATAAAACAAAATTGAATAACTCCCTCCATCCTTCCATTAAGGAGTACGGGGCACTACTCCTATAGACACCAAGTCTACTAGTCTATTTTTTCTTTATTAATAACTATATAATAAAAACTACTCTACAAAACACAACAAAATAACAGAACCACAAGTACCGGCATAAGCCTAACGGCACCCAATTCGTGCACGGGCAGCAGCCTCCATTGCATAAGCCGATCGTACAACCACCGACCGTTACATCACCCACCACTCTCAACCAGTTCTTACTTTAGATTACGTCTGATCTATTAACTCAACGCTCCACTCGGGTTAAGAAAACAAAAATGAAAAGGAACAAAACACTACAAAAATAACAAAAGAACCCCATCTCCCAAAAGGAGAAGGTAACAAAACAGACCAAACTTTCTTTGTTCTTTTTTTACACTACCGCAGGGTTTCATCTCTACTAATCCAGCCGCCCCACCTTCTTCCTCCTTTTTTCTTTTTCTTTTTTCTTCCGGCACTGTCGTCGCCCACCTCCATCCCCTACACGAGATGCCCCTGCCTCCACCCCTGCCCGAGCCCGCAAACCTCCTCGCTTGCAGGTCTCAGCCACCCCAGCCCGTGCCCACCATCCCACAGCCACCCCTGCCTGAATCCACTCTTTGGTCCACAACCAGCTCTGCCCCTTGCAGGTGGCCCACGATCTGCCCAAACCCACCCAGACGGCGCGATGGAGGTGGCCCTTGCCAGTCGGCATGATGGAAGCCCACCCAAGCGGCGATAGAAGGTGTCCCTGCTCAGATCTACCACGATCTACCCACGCCAACGCAGTGGTGGAGGTGCGTACCGGCACCAATGCCGTGGTAGAGTTTCTGCTCAGCCCGTCCTCCAGCAACCGTGCAGCAAGGTGGGGTGCATACCAGACAGTGGTCGGAAACTTAGAGTAGTGTCCTTCCTGAAAAAACAACCAAAACTAACACAAAGACAAAACAAAAATCTAGAACTGGAAAAAGAACGAAAAATCGAAGAAAGGCGCCAGGGGGGGGAGCCAACGTCCCACCCCTCAAACTAGATTCAAGGTTGAGCAGCTGTTAGAGAGAAGGTAGAGGTTCTTTATCTAAGGTAAGCGTTCAACTCGAGAGAGAGAGAGAGAGTACGACATAATAATTCAACAATACCGCTACGTACAGGCGTACGGATGCGGAGGCCTGTGCACCTCGCTGACGTGGCCCATTTTATTATATTAAAAAAAAAAAAAAAAAAAAAAAAAAAAAAAAAAAAAAANAAAAGGAAAAGCTCGGAATCTCACTCTTCGACTGGATAATCTTTTCTAAGGTGAGGTTTAATTTATTTATTTTTTTGGCTATTTGAGCTTGTTATTTCATCCGTAAACTTCTGAATCTTCTGTATCCCATGGTGATTGGTTTCCAGAAAGTATTTAAAAATCTGATGGGGATAACTATGTACAAACTAAATACTTTCTTGAGCTGTTGAGCAAAAAAAAAAAAAACTTTCTTGAGCCAATGGTGATTGGTTTCCAGAAAGGCTAGCACTATTTTTTAAAATTGTGGGCCACTCAGATTTTTGTACATCCAGTTGAATGGCTTTGTGGTGCAATTTTTGATAAAAACATCTTTTAGAGGACATTGTTTATGGAATGTGAAAAAAAATGTGAGAGATCTCTAGAGGTGGACATCGGCCTCTATTAAAACTAAAAATACTATAAATTAAAGATTATTGTAACTAAATATATACCTATGTGTGTGAGTGTGGGGGACTTCAAGTCAAAGATCCAACACCAAAATGTTAAAAAAATAATAAGCTAGGGGCCCGCTTTGGAGAGTGGGGAGCAAAGCATGAGGGTGGGTCGAGAAAATAATTGAAAATGTTCAAGAAGTGGGTTCAAGTTTCTTCGATACCACAAAGCATATTTTTTAAGTTGTTGGATGTTTTTGACTCCCAACTTTGGAAGCTCATTAAACTTTTTTTGGAAGAAGATTTTTTAATATTAGCACATTCAACTTTTACGTTGTATCTGGCATTTTCTTTCTCTTATATAGCTTAAAATACTGTTGAACTTTTTTTTCCCATATATTTTAGATCGACTATATATTTCAAATGTAATTGAAATGATTTTTTTCTTAAGAAACACGACAATAGACATTTCACACATTTTAGTGAATATTTCAGCTTCTATTTGGAATTGTGAAGATGGAGAAAGAGAAAGAAGATGCATCCCCCATAACACCTCCTCTCACTAATCCATCAACCCAGGTATTATACACAACGCACACAATTGGCTCGTGTTTATTATATATGTAGTCATTGCCCATGTGTGTTGATTAACATTATGCTCCTATATGTTAGGACGGGTCAAGACCACTTTATCTAGACTTTTCAAAGTACATGCCAAGTTACTACAGTCCAATGCCTCCTACGTGGTTACCACATTTTGTGCCTCTTCCAAGTGCCAACCCACACCCATGGAACTCTACTTCTGCTGTTACGTCAAGTACTGCTCCTTTGAGTAGTTCTGCTACCTTGTATAGTTCAGCTATACCAATGATGGGACCTCATCCAATTACATACCCATATCCATGGAGCAACCAGGTAATCGTTGGATGGTAAAGTAGTTCATGTGCTCTTAAATTTTATGAACTTGAATATTTGGTCTAATTATTTATTTTTCAATTTTTCTTTTTGAAAAACTGCAGCAACACCCATACTCTACTTTTGCTGCAATGGATACTTCTACTGCCATGTCTACTTCCGCCCCCATGTGTAGTTCCGCAACCAATGTGAGCTCTAGTGTAGTTGTCAGTTCTAGTGTAGCTGCCAGTTCTAGTGTAGCAGTTGTTCCTCTGACAAATACCAAACCGGATCCATGTGTTGGGATGAATGCCAAACCGGATCCATGTGTTGGCAAGGTGATGTGATGGCGGTTTCACATGCTGTGTCTTTTAAATTATCAGAAGATATATTGTCATACAATAATTTTTTCTTCTAATTTGCAGGAAAAAAAAGTGCAACAAAGTAACTCTGTTGAAGAAACTAGTAAGACCACACTAGGCTCTATAGAAGTTGAAGCGCAATGTACTGCCTCTTTGGGTAATACTATTGATACCAAAGAAGCTGGCATCTCTGGATCACTTCATGTGGATCCTACTGATGGGGGTGATATCACTGAGGAGCCAAAGGTAGGAATGTGCTTTGAATCGGAGAATGAGTTGATGACTTACTATAAACATTACGGAAAACGAAGTGGTTTTGGAGTAATGACACAAAGGAGTAGAAGGGAGAAGGATGGGACTATTAAATATGTCACTCTAGGATGTGCTCGTGGTGGCAAGGCAAGGAATAGGACGTCAAACGTCTCCAAGCCTCGACCAACAAGCAAGACAGATTGCAAGGCAAGAATGAATGTGTTGTTGAAGGATGGGAAGCTGTGTGTCACATCAGTCTTTAACACACACAATCATGTGCTCAGTCCAAAAAAATCTAGGTTCTTCAGATGCAATAGAGAAGTTAATGAGTCTGTTAAAAGGGTGCTGGATACAAATGATCAAGCTGGCATACAATTGAATAAGAGTTTCTATGCTCTTGTGACTGAGGCCGGTGGGTTTGAGAACTTACTGTTTGGAGAAAAAGATTGTCGTAACTATATAGATAAGGCGCGACACCTACGCCTTGGTAAAGGTGGTGCTCAAGCACTATTTGAGTATTTTGGAAGGATGCAATTGAAGAATGATGGTTTTTTTGGCCTCATGAATTTGGATGATGATGATAGGATGAAGAATGTATTTTGGGCGGACGCCCGTAGTAGAGGGGCATACATCTACTTTGGAGATGTTGTTACATTTGATACTACATACCTGACAAATAGGTATGGAATGCCATTTGCACCTTTCGTGGGTGTAAATCACCATGGACAATCAATCCTTCTTGGTGCAGGCCTTATTTCAAGTGAGGATACAGAATCATTTGTATGGTTATTTAAAAATTGGCTTGATTGCATGGGTGGAAAAGCGCCAAATACTATTATTACAGATCAAGATCGCGCAATGAAAAATGCGATCGCCGTTGTCTTTCCTAACACGCGGCATAGATATTGCTTGTGGCACATATTGAAAAAGGTCCCTGAAAAGCTTGGTTTCCATCCTCAATACCAATGTGGCCTGAAAAGTAAGTTGCTATCTTGTGTATATGACTCTCTTACTATCGATGAGTTTGAGAATTCTTGGAATGCCGTGAAGGATATGTTTAACTTGCATGAAAATGCATGGTTGCAAAGCTTATATGCGGAGAGAGAATTTTGGGTGCCGGTATATTTAAAAAACTCATTTTGGGCTGGAATGAGTACAACTCAGCGTAGTGAGAGCATGAACGCTTTCTTTGATGGCTATGTGCATGCCAGGACAAACCTTAAAGAGTTTGTTGATCAATTCGACAATGCCTTGAAGAAAAAAATTGAGAACGAAAACCAAGCAGATTTCCATTCATTTAATTTCACTATTCCTTGCATATCACACTTGGCTCTTGAGAAGAAGTTTCAAGAGGTGTATACGAACGCAAAATTTAGGGAGGTTCAACAAGAAATAATGGGAATGATATATTGTCATTGTCATTTCCAAAAAATGGATGGAGTAATTGCAACTTATTCAGTAGATGATGAAGTTAAGGCCGAAGATTTCATTAAGGAGGTTACTTATACTGTTTATTTTAATGAGGCCGAGTGTGAGGCGAAGTGTGTTTGCGGCTTGTTTGAGATGCGAGGGATAATATGCAGACATATTCTTGCCATATTTTCAGCTAGGAAAGTCCGAGAGTTGCCAGAAAAGTATATATTGGACCGGTGGAGAAAAGACATAAAACGCAGATATACTATTATTCCAAGCAGTTATGACATTATTGATCAGAGGCCTGAAACTGAAAGGTATAAACGTCTATTGAAAATTTGTTATGAGGTAATAACAAATGCAGCGTCGTGCGATGGCCATAATGAAGACATGGTATCAAAGTTGTACGCGATGAATGAGGTATACTGCACCTCGAAGACCCACCACACGGATTCCAATGTTGGAGTTAGTAACGTGAATGTAGCCATCGAAGGAAGTTCTAAAAAAGTGCTAAGTCCCCATGTTGTTAGAAGCAAGGGAAGACCCCCGTGTAAGAGGAGAATGTCGATGATGGAGGAACACGTGAAGAAAATAAAAACTAAAGCGGCTAAAAAGAAAAAAGATACAAGAAAAAGTAGACTTGTGAGTGCTTGTTAATTTTTAACTTATTATCATTGTTACCTGACCTTATGTTTTTATTTGAGTATTTGATAATAACGTAACTTTTTATCTGTAAAAAAAAAAGTATTTGATAGTAACGTACCATTGGCTCGTTGAAGCTTTTAAAAATTATAATTTTTTTTATGTTTTCAGATGGGTGGATTAGACATCGAACTATTGGCTCAAGAAAGTGTACAACAACAAGTGATGGGGACACAAGAAAGTGTACAAACTCCAGTGATGGGGACACAAGAAAGTGTAATTTGTTATCACTTTGAAGAGTTCATTGTATTTGTATGTTTTTTTATGTGGGTCTTACTTTATCTGCTATTATGTTCACAGATGCAACTAAGAATAGATGGAACACAACCAGAGATGGCAGATGGAACGCAGCCAAATATATTCTCTTAGCAAGACTTTTCAATCTATTATTGGAGTACGGTGTGTGTTGGTTGCGGTTTGTTAGAGTATGTTGGGTGTTGATATTTGTTGGAGTAAACAATTATGTTGTGTGTTGGCTATTTGTTGGAGTAAACAATCATGTGTTGGGGTGGTTTTTCTTGTTTTTTATAATTTACTCATTAATTCATATATCCAAACTGTTATGCAAACATCTAACTCTAGTTTTATTTATCGTATCAGGCACGACAAAAGAATATTGTTTTGGGTATCACGGCGGCATTTCACTAGAGCACGAGAAGATTCCCTTCTGCATATAGTTATGAAAATTAAGCTCACATTTTGTATCCAAGTACTCTATTTGTGTAAAGTTGACTTTGTATCCAAGTACTCTATTTTTATCACTGGATTAATGTATTGAGTATAAATTATATATATACATCTAGATGGCCAAAATGACCAAATTGGAAGTGTTTCTTTCTCTGTCATAAAAATGATAGGCAGCATGCAGCATGTCTGCCTGCCACACAATGCTGGGAAGTTTAGAATCTGATTCCACAAACCTGTAATTTATTGACAATCCATAAACCTGTAATTTATTGGCAATCCACAAACTTGTAATTTATTGGCAATCCATATACCTGTAATTTATTGGCAAGTTCATTTCACGCAGGTACATACTTTGTTAAAAAGAAGTTAAACATTAAAGTCTCAGAATTGAAGATCACTAATCGCAAATAAAGTTTCCAGTACATAACAACAAAGTCTTGACTTATAAACGCTAAGTTCCTATCAAATACAAAAACAAAGTCGTCTTCACTTCGAGCGTAGCAAATACAAGTAAATAACTATGGATATTAGAAAATAGGCACGAAGAAGTGTGCGTGCACGCCGCATGTCAGCTTCTTGACTAACACGCTGGGCTTGATCGTTGTGGAGTGACAACTCCATCTTCCCAATCGCTTCTTCTCTCATTTGAAGTTATTCCTCCCTCCTTAATGACATTGTAAATCTGGGAATGAAGCCAGGAAAAACTGCATTAAGAATGTGCAATTGTATAAAAGGCTAAGAAGGAATGAAGAGAACATGTGCTGAGTATTATAATCATGCATGTGCTGAGTATTATAATCATACATGTGTGATTATCTAAAAAAGAATTTAGATAAACTGAAATAGTCACAACACCCTACATTGTTGTCACATAAACTGAAAAAATTTAGAATTTAGACAAAAACCAATTGTCACAGCACCCTACATTTTAACATCCAACATTCTTTTATATCATTTCCAGCACCTTACATTCTTGTAATATCCAATATTTTAAATCATTTACAGCACCCTACATTAATTATAATTGGTTTGGAAATATAATATTTTGTTATTTTAGGGAAACACAAATGTAAACACATAATAATTGTACCTCAGAGATTTTTTTCTCTTTAGCAGAAGCAATTGAAACCTCTACATGGCGTATAACAAATTCCATAGCACCAGCACCTAACCAGAGAACCAGATCATATCAAACATCAATAAACATTACATTTCACAAGATGCTTAAGATTTAAGGTTTAAGGTCAATGCATATAAATGGTTGAATTTTTGAAAGAAAGTTGAACGTCTTATATATAAGAGACTATGTCATATTTTCTAGCTATAAAAAACCTCAGTACCAAGAGAGTAGATGGGTCTGTATTTTGGTTTACTTAATTGGATTTTAACGAAAAAAAATACCAATATATTATAAGTAATCTAGGAACCATCCATTGTAGTGAATATGCATACCTAGAGTATCATATAAAGGAACACAATAGAGTCCATGAGCATTGCAGCCCTGCATTAGTTTTTCAGTGTTAATCAAAATTTTCCAGAGAAAAATCGCACTGTTTCTAGGAGAAACTAAAGACCATGACAACTAAGCAGCAGAGAGCATCATTAATTTGTATAAACACTATGACAACTAACCAAAATCTATGCCAATAAATATACAAGTAGGGATCTTTCTCCCGAATATCAGTTTTTTGTTACCTCAGTTTATGATTGGTTCAGTTAATTGGATGTTACAAGAATGTAGGGTGCTGTAAATTATATTTTAACAAACAATAAAAAGGGTTCAAGAAAGACTTGTCTTAATATTTTAACAACCAATTATAATTGAAATTAAGTTCAAAATCCAACTTTTCACCAAGTCATTCATTGCCATCTCATTTTTATCCACTCTACTAAATGATTTCTACTTTGCAGTACTGACTCCCCAGATCAAACCATCAAGTATTCTTCATACATGCATATCAAATATTGCTTGTGTATCCCGTGCACAACAACATTTAACCAAGCAATTATGATTCAGTGATTCAACAAAATTTGATATAAGTCTTTCTGGGGCTATAAGTCTCTCTATGATTCAATAAGCAATTATGATTCAAATTTTGACTTTTAGAATTAATAAAACAAACACAAATGCACTCCATAAATAAAGGAAATAGAACAAAAATGAAAACCTAGGGTTTCATTTCAAATCAGAAATGTAAATGATGGAGAACGTACGGTAGTGGAGGCCCCGGCCATTGCGATGGAAAAATCCTCAAACACAACAAAATCTATGCAAAAATGGACTGAGATCGAGTAGCGAGTTACCTAGGACGAAATCGAAACCGACGCATTGCAGAAGCCGCCTTGCAGAAGATCCAGCACGCTTCTAAACGGTGAGTTTCGTATTGTCGACCATACTTTGTTGGCAATGGATTTCGTATTGTAAACCAAGAAGGGGGAGAAGGGAAATCGAAGGGGAGAAGAGGAAGAAGCGGGAGAAGAGGAAGAAGAAATTAAAGTAGAAGGGGGAGAACTGAGAAAGGGAAATCGAAGGGGGAGATGGTGCTTTGCGGCATCTGGTAGAGGAAGAAATGCTGCAAAACGCACCGTTCTATTAATTCTAAACGGTGCACTTTGAGTCCACGTAGGAAGTAGTGCACGGGAGCTGCGGACGACGCCTGCATCCAGACTTTTTCATAATTCAATCTACCTATTTGAAACCAAGCAAGCAAGAGAATGTGTTATATATATATTTTTTTTATTAAAAATAGGGTGTAAAAAGTTTACTTAGTTAATAATAAAGGTAAAAGATTAGTTACATTTGGATATCGAGACGAGTTTAGTTGAGTTCAGTTTTTTATAAATAATAATGAATTAAGATGATTAAGTGGATCTTGTAGAATTCATTTAAAATAAATTTTTATGTGTTTAGATGTTAAGATGAGTTTATATATATTTACAGAAAGTTGTAAAATAATTGGATCCCACCTATAAATAATATTTTCATCTGACCAAATTTGCCTCCCACTTCCGCCGCCAAACTTGCAAGCAAAAAAAAAAAAAAAAAAAGGGGAAAAAAGGAAAAAAAAAAAAAAAGGGGAAAAAAGGAAAAAAAAAAAAAAAGGGGAAAAAAGGAAAAAAAAAAAAAAAGGTGAGATGAGGAAACATAAAATTAATGCTTCACGTGGGTTGTTAGGTGGCGTCCAACAAAGGCTGAAATCTAAACAAGTATGGGACCCAGCCACTAATTTCATATTTCAACAATAATTTGAAGAGATTCACTTGTATTTGCCGTTTGGATGTCGGAGACAGTCTAAAAATGAACTCATCTGAGATGAGTTCATCATCCAAACGAAGGCTCAAACAATAGCAATAAATAAATTACTTAGTTATTTAAATTATATTTTAACGTGGACTTACAAAAAGAATTAGTTTCCGATGATATATTGATATTTTATAATAATATAATCAGTCAGTTAAATATATACATTTAATAATGTTAGTATATAGCTTAAAAATGAACATCAGTTCATAAACTTTAACATAAAGTTTTATAAGAGACTGTGATAGAATTAGTTAAGTATAAAGGTGAATTCTTCTCTTTACCGTCTCTGTCGAGAAGGCAGAGTTGAAGTGAGTGGGTAAATCTCTTCCAATAAAGTTGATAACCGTAGTCTTCAGTCTAGACGAACTGTTATTGTAACTACTTGTATTCGAAAGTCAGAGAGTTAGCTCTTGTCAACCACAATCATCTCCTAATAATACAAATAAAATTTTCAAAGAATCCATAAATATAAACTCATCTATTTTAATCAAACGTATATGTTATCCCCTACAAGGTTATCAATGAAATAATCCAACAAGATAAATTAATAACTCTACAAATTCTCCATAATAATATCAATCTTGCAATAAATTTGATTAACATAAGGAAAATATCTGCTAATAACTACAGTACCCTTAGGTTCTCAAGAACCAATCATAAGCTAAACCATACCCATGCTTCATAATCTTGATTTACAACCAAAACATTAAAATCATTTGAAAAATATTATGGAGATAAGGGGTGAGTTATCAATAATTTAATAAGTAGAGAATATATACTAGTATGTAAATATGAATCTTTTCCAAGAGTTCATATCAGAGCGATAGTTCAAATTGTTCATATTCAGAAGTCTTTTGGCATAGCATAACCGAACGTTTTCATCATATCATATTAGAACAGAGATCATGTTTAACTCTCGTGGTAAGGTTGTGCTATCCTCGGTGGCTAAACCAAATAGAGACAAAAGTGAATCTTTCTCTTATCATTCTTGGAGCTCGGAGCCCTGAGTTTGCACACAGGAAATACCATACAAAAACTATTTTGTTTCCAAAGTAGGTGCACTCAGAGATGGTGAAATTGGTACAAACTATATTACAGAGGCCACAGTTTTACACCCATGGTAAGGTCAGAGTAGAGTAGAGCAGAAACAAAACCAAATACAGAATTAGAATGTCATGCCAAAGATTTTCAAATGCCACATCATATAAAAATGGAGTACTGAACATAATCATATCATCTTCACATAATCAAAATAGATTAAGAGCATATTTACATAACATGCACAAATTTTCAAATTTCATATTCACACCTTTTATACAATGGAAAACTGAATGCAAAAGTTTGTTCATCTCTACACCAGTCATGATAGAAAATACTCTCTTTTATATAGATTTCATGAATAATGCAAAATACATAACTGATATTGTTTCCACATTTCTTTTCAAAACAAACATGTATATTTTTCACAAATCTCCAGTCGATTTCTTTTTATGCAAAGTCTATAATATAAGAATCCCACTTACCTAACTCTTGTAGCGTATTATACGTTTTGGGATTGTAATCTAGCCATGTCATAATAACCTAAATCAAAAAATATTTTTCATATATTAATAACCCACACCAGAACATAACCTAGCTAACAAACATTCCTCCTTAAGAATAGAATAGAATAAGCTTGTAACTAGTTAAGTACATAAAACAGCCCACAAACAAACAAATCCAACAAATAACCATCACCCATTTACTCCGGCCCATATATAAATCACCCATCCATTTCACAGATTACGCTATCATGCAATCATCACCAGCCCACAATACTATAGTAGCCACTCTTCACATGTTACACACAATCCAAACAACAACATCACGACCTAACTAGCCCGCACATCAACCCCGAGCATCCATACAACTTACAACATGTCCAACACAACCAGCCCAACACACTTCATCACACAACAAGCCATAAAACAACCTCGACAGCCAACATCAACTCAAATAGTAACACCAAACAACCAAAATTTTTACATGTACATACCAACGGGCCACCATCATGACAAGGCCAACACAACCAACCTACACACATCATCCCATGCAAACACCACACCAACCCAAATAGTCAACAAATGAACCCAAATACAGCCAACGTATAACTCAAAACAACCATGTAACTCCACCAACACAGCTGCATCAATCCGAACATCCTCCTTATAGATACCTTTATCCACCTACACAACCAAGAGAATCCCAACACCACAACTCAACCAGAAAATGCACAAGTAAGTTCTATCATATAAATATAATTCATTTACCAATCATAATTAATTCATAACGCACATGTAACTGTGCAATCAAACCAATTACACTGAAGTATCATACCTAATGTCATAAGGGGGACAGTGAAATGAGCGAGTGAAGCAACTCTGTCTAGGGACATAAATACTGCCCTATGAACCAGCAAACAACACTAATATTTACATTTTGTCTTTGGCAGTATCACACGATGGTATAATCGAAATCAACAAGCAAAAGGAAGTTTGCAACCAATTGAAATAGAGAAACAATGGAGAGAAATAGAACATAGAGCGTGAGAAGGGTGGATTTACTATTGTGGTAGTGTGTGACAATGTGCTATGGTTGGGCTCTCTATGGCAATAACCAAGGGAAATTTACCTAACCAAGACCTACTAAAGTATTGATTTAAGAGAGAGAGAGAGAGTGAGTGAGTGAGAGAGTGATGGTTGGATCAAGAGAAAATCAATTAGGGTGTTGAACTGTGCTTACGGATGCGACAAGGGAGAACGGCGATGGCATTGAATAGTGGCACATGGAAAGGACATGTGGGAAGTGACAAGTGATGAGTGAATTTGTTAGTGAAAATCGAAGTGAGTATGGTGTGAACGGAGCCTAAATGGGAAAGAGTTTACCGTCACTCAATACTGTTCCAATGAGGAGGCTCGATGGTGACGAAATTCGGGAACCCACAAAATTGGAACACCAACAATGACCAAGAAAACTCATAGAAGAGTGAGAGTTTGAGAGTGGGTCTCTTGAGAGAGGTTTGGATGTGAGAAAAAGAAAAGAAAATTGCAAAGATATTGGGGGGGGGGGTTGTATCAGGGAGGAGGGCTAATGGAGGAGGGAATATAAGGGAAGAAAAAAACTAAAAGGGAAAGAAAGACATACTGAAATGGCATCATTTTGGCCTCCATGGCTGGGCTCTTCATGGACGTGAGCCTGAGTTTTATAGTTATGATGCAGGAATGGTGGACTTCTATGCTTAATGGAAAAAGAGTATTCCATTATACAAGTGGAAGAAGAGGTTCTATAGAAAAAGAATAATAAGGGAGATAAAAGCTTGGTAGGGAGAGTCTTTTCAAAGAAGAATATCGGAAAGGAGACTATAGGATCCCCTATGGCTAAGGTGTGCAGAGTAAGGAAACTAGTCTCTTTCCAGTAGGTAAGAACTAATGTTTTTGTGATGACTTTCGCCACCCAAGTTGATAAACAGAAATTTTGGGATAAGGAGTCTTGGTTGTTCAACAACAGCGTGACTTTCCTCAACTCTTTTGATGGTTTTACTTAACCACATAAGATGAATTTTGCATAAGAGATGTTCTGGATCCAAATGCACAATTTACTATTGGCATGCATGAATATAGATTGCGGAGAACAAATTGGCGGCACTATCGGCAGGGTAATCAATGTTGATGTCCAAGCAGATGGTTGTTGATGAGGTAATTTCCTTTGGGTTCAAATTGAATTGAATTTGACAAAAACAATTGCAAGAGGGCGGACAATCACGATTCAAGGGAATTGGATGCGGGTTCAAAGTACGAAATGTTGCCTCGCATTTGTTTTGCATGTGGCCAATTCATCCAGAATCCTCTGGGATGCCCAGTAAGAGATAGGTAGAAACATGTTCAGTCTGTTGCTGATGAACAATCTGGGGTTGGCTTCGGGTCGATCCCAATTTACAAGTAATATGATCTTTGGTTTTAATCGAGTAATTGTTTGGAGAAATTTGTGAAAAATCAAAGTATATGGGAAGTGATGATATTTTAGGGTTCTAGGACATTAGACTTTAGGAGAATATAGATTTTCATTTAATATCTAGAGTTTTAATTACTAAGTACTTGTTCAATTGAGAATTTAAGCAAGTTACATGACTATTTTACAGGTGATGATCGATATTCTCTTTGCACTGTTGTTAGGAAATTCACAAAAGTTCAATAGTCAAGGTAAGCGGAGTTCTTATTTTGGATTTTACATAAAAAGAAAATGAACTGATGTTGATTTATGAAAAATCCGCATGTTATGTTTTGAAAAAGAAATGTGAAAACAACTTTAGTTATATGTTTAGCATTACTCATGAAATATGTATAAAGAGAGAGTATTTTTTTACATGGCTGGTGTAGACACGAGCAAAATTTTTAACATTTTATTTTTGAATAGTGCAAAAAGTGTGACGCCCCAACTCCCACGTACAAAAAGCCTCGGGAATCGTGACGTCAGGATGATGACAACACGGGTCACACATCCTAACGATACGTGCTCAAGTGTGTGCAACGTGCCACCAGAGCACCAAAGAATCGCAGCGGATAGTAATAATTAAGTCGCTAAATACCAGAATTTTTATATACAAAATAACCAAAATCCAAGTATACTTAAAGTTATACAGTCATCCAAGAAAATATAATAAAACTGAATACATACGCATGGGAAACAAATCTCACAACCAAAACAGCAGCAACCACATGCCACCTTCACTAAGGAGCTGATCCCACAAGCTCCACAACCTCACCTGCACCAAAATCTACAGTACCATAAAATGGTATCGCAGGTAAGTAATAATCCAAACGATCTCCAAGATTAAAATATATTTAATGCAACCAACATGCATGCATATGATGATATATGCACCAAACCCAAAAATATCATTTTTCCCAAAAACGATTTACAAGAAAATATTTATTGGACACTGTAGGCGGGAATCACAGGCGGGACTCTACCACCATCCCTACTTACCACCATCCCTACCGCGTGTACCGTAGGCGGGAATCGCAGGCGAGACAACACCACCATCCCTGCCTACCACCATCCCTACGCGTACACCGTAGGCGGGAATCGCAGGCGGGACTATACCACCGTCCCTGCTTACCATCATCCCTACAGTTCCTTTCCACACAACACAAAAAAACCCAATAGAGCACTGTAGGCGGGAATCACAGGCAGGACAACACCACCATCCCTGCTTACCACCATCCCTACAGTCTCCTTTCCTTTTTTCCCACAACTGAAAACCCAGTTTTCAATAAACACAAATGTGATTATGCATTCACATGCAATGCACTAATCCAACCATAAATTCTACCAATCAATCCAGAAGTAAATTCCAACAACCAAACCAGATCACAACACAACCAATCACAGACATAATAAACCAGTCAGTGCAAAAATATATTAAAACCTTAAAGATGTTCGGGCAAATACTTACAGCGCTTTAATATATTTTTCGGAGGATCACGAGACAGCTGGAAGCGCCAAAACAGCAACACCACAGTGTAAAAACACTGTGGCCGAAAACACAGTGAACCCAAAAATTATACGGGGCCAAACGAAGACTTGGGAATGGTAGGGCAGGGCCTATGGAAGGTGGGGAAGCTAATGGTGTCGAAGGTTGGCCGTGGGTGGCGGCCGAAACGGCGGTAGAAGGCCGGATAGTCAAAAACGGTTGTGAGCTTGGCTGGGCTTCACCGGCGACGGATCGGGACTGAAACTGGGTGGGTTAGGACGGCAAGGTGCCGGTGAAGAAGTGGTGAAGAAATGGTGGCCGGAGGTGAAGCGACGGCGGCGGAATGGGTGAAGGAGTGCCGCGGCTTCGCACGGCTCTCGGAGGCAAACGGCGGCAGGGGGTGGCCTGAAATTTGGTGGGCTAGGTCGTCGGCGGCTTGGGAGTCCGGTGGCACCGACGGTGTCAGCCACGGACGGCCGACGGAGGCGTTGGGGCTGAGAAATCGAAACACGGGGGAGGAGAGGAGAGAGAGAGAGAGAGGGGGGGGTCGGGCTGCGCGGGCTGGGGGAGAGAGAAATCGGAGAGAAAAAGAAGAAAAAGAAAAAAAAGGAAAAAAGAAAAAGAGGAGGAAGAAAAAGGATATTCAGCCTTTTCAACTTGGGTTTCGAAAGTGATCCAACGAAAAAGGTTTTAAAACCACTAGATAAATAAAATAATTCAAACACAATGAAATGCTCGATTAAAATAATAAAAATATTAAAATCCCAAAAACAAGCCAATTTAAATTAAAGATCACTTTAAATGCAAAACAGTAATTAATATCAAGAAAACACATAAAATAAATAATTTTCACAGCTTAAAATATTATAAAATAATATAATAAAACTCCCTAAATTTTAAAACAAGAGACAAATCCTTAAATCAATTAAAATAATCCTTCATTAAAAAAGCACTAAAATACGGGATGTTACAAAAAGAGTGAATATGAAATTTAAAAAATTATGCTTGTTATATATAGATGCTCCAAATATGTTTTGATTTTATGAAGATGTTCTGAATTTGTTTTTAATATTGTGAAAATGAAATGAATATATTCATTACTCTGTATTGATATGATGTGGCATCTAAAAAACTTTTGAAATGACATTCTGATTCTGTTTTGATCTTGTTTTTGGTTTAAATCCAATGGTTTTGGTTCTGTTATATGGTTGGTACCAAGATGTTTATTCTGAGTGCACCCACTTTGAAAACAAAGTAGTTTTTCTATGTGGTCTTTCATGTTTGCACACTCAATGCTCCAAGAATGAATAAGGAAAATATTTTTAATCTAATAATGCCTGGTTTGGCCACCGATGATAGCACAACCCTACCACGAGGGTTCCCAATTCAATAATAAATAAGTCCGAACTAATTGAATACTTGTTTCATAAATTAAACATGGTATCTGATATGATATAATGATATTATATGATATGACATGACATGATAAGATGATGATGTTCAGTCATGTTATACCAAAGGTTTTTTAACTATGAACATTTTGAGATATCGCTCTGTTGTTCTGATAACATATTTTTCTATTTTGCATTCTGGAACTCAAATGTTTTGTTCTATATACTAAAATCTATGAAAAGTCTCATGTTTACATACTTGTATATGCTCTACTTACTGAGTTGTTCATATCTCACTTCTTATCTCCATAATATATTTCAGACGATTTGAATGATTCAGTGGAGAATCAAGAATGGAAAGTATAGGTAAGGCTATGTGAGCAAAGTGAATTTAGTACAAAGAAAGTACTTTGGGTATTGGAGAATTTATTCAATAGATTTGTTTTGTTCTGTTGACTTGTATTTTGAAATGTTGATGTTTATTTTGAGATCTTGTGGTGTTCCTAGTTAATTACTTTAGACTAGTTAGTTTAAAACAATGAGATCTATGTGTAATTGAGAAATTGGAGATTACATCTGTATTGTGAGATATGATTTTAAGTGAAAGGTAGTAACTCTCTGACCCCACCAGGACTGAAGCATTACACTCTTCACGAACGACCTCTTGCAATACTCCATCGAAGAGAGACAACAGAATAACATTATGCGCTTTCTCTTCATCTTCCTTGGTTAGTGTAGAAGATTCATCCAACACATTCTCATCCAAAAACATTCCCAAGCCTTATTGTCATAACAGAGCCTTCATTTGGATGCGCCATAGACTGAAACTATTCTGGCCATGGAACTTCTATAATTCAAATTTTGCCATAGCCATCCTTCAAGATCTTCCACGGAGCCTAGTACTCTAATACCAGTTTGTTATGATTAACTGGTTATTAGTAGCTATTTTGAAGTATAATAGCGAAAGAAAACACCATTGGCAGTTCGGCTTGAACAAGACTACATCCACTGCAGAAGTTGGTCTCAAGGAATTAACTTTCACAAAAATGGAGTATAAGAGAATAATCACAATTCACTCCTCAATCCCAAAAGCCCCAATACACCAATGATCTCTCAAAATCTCAAAAAAGGAGTTCTCTCTCTTTTCTCTCTGTTTTGGTTGCAACACTGTTCAAAACTATGCAAAAACGTGTGTATTTATACTTACAACACAGGAACCATAGTTTACGAACATTAGCTCGAGTAAGGTGTCGAGCAAACAATCTGCCTAGCATTCACTCGAGTTGACTGTCGAGCGAGTGTTGAGAGAACAATCTACCCGGGGTTCACTCAAACGGACTGTTGAGCGAATTTTGAGCTAACAATCTGCCTAGTGTACGCTGAAGTGGAATATCAAGCGAAGTGTCGAGGCAAAGTTCGCTCGAGCCACAATCAACCCAAATATCTAAATGCCATTTTCAATAGGAAATCAAGCCACCATTCCAACAAATCAAGATAAGGAGTCTATTTGTTATCAAAATGTGGTAAAATTCATATTCATGGATCCTAATTTTGGACATTTTGATGAAGTTATCAGAGTGCTCAATAGAAGCGTGATTTTTGGTAATGTGATGAGTTGAGAGTAAACATTAGTGGTGATTGGATATTTGTTGTGACTTGAGATCACTTAGGACTTAAATCTTGTGGCTATAGATTTCAAGTTTGAGGATTTTAAAAATGAGAGGTTTCGAGGTGAAAGATAGCGGAAGTATAAGGCATGGACATGCGGTATTGAGGAAATAGAGCTGATATAGGTATGAGATTAGGTTGGATGTACTATAAAGGCAAGCGTTGAATATTTTCATGAATCGAGTGTGAAATTAAAGGCCACGAACTTTGGAGAGTTTGATTTTGCTATTTGTATGAGGTTAATATATTATGTGGAGAGTTCTATTTACTATTTTTATATGAAGTCAAGCTAAGGATTTGGGTGGAATTATTATTAGGTTTTAAATTTTATTATTGAGATTTATATTTCTAGATGTGAACTGGACCTAGAGAGTACGACGACCAATACTATGTGCACGAATGTGAATACCTAGGAGATTAAGAGGTATGTGAGGCACCGAAAGAAAATATCGGACAATTAGAATATGGAATATTAGGTTCAAATAATGATAGAGGATTAAAATAAGCGTAGAATGGATGTTACGAACAAGTTTTTAGCCCTTGCTTAAGCTACTAGCAAATTCCAAGGACGGAATTTTTATAAGAAGGGAAGATTGTAATGCCCACCTAGGCCTAGGCCCACAGATCCCTCTTCTTTCTTTTCCCTCTTATTTTTTTCCTTCTTCATTCTCTCCCCCACTCCCCGATTGTTTTTTCGTCCCTCTTAAGTTTTCTTTCCTCCTATACTTCCTCTCCCATTCACTCCTCCACACTCTCTCAAATTCTCTCATTCCCTACAATTGCTCTCTTTGCCCCACTCCTCGAGTTCTTTCCCTGCTCTTACCTACAGTTTTTTCCCCTTCTAATATTCCTTTAACATGTGGGCCACTCAACCCTAGATTCTCCAGTCAAGCATCGCCCAGTCAAGATGCGTCATCGAACTCCATCCTCTCACGACGATACCAAACCACCACAAGCCACCATCATCCATCCCACTGAGCATCTTGTTATTTTTTTCTTCCTCTCCATATGCCTTTCCTTTAGTTCTCCACCATCAGCCACTAAGCACTAAAGAAGCAAGCAAATATGATACCACATAAAGTGTTTGTCAAAAGGCCTCAATCAATTGTTTTTCATTTCAATTGTTTTCATTTCCATCAATTTTCCCCACTACATTTGTACAATGACTCACAGTATATATAGACCACAAAAGGTGGCAACCCATTAATTTCAAATCACATCCCATCTAGTAATATTTCGGTTACATAAAATTCTTCTAGAGTCTTCTACTACTATGCACATTATGCTTTCTATTATTCAACATCTAATGCCATGGTTGCACCTTTCTATTTTGCCTGTGAGCTGATTTTTCTAGAAGCATCCTCTTGAGCACAATGTTCTGAGGTAGAGGAAATGTGTGCCATAATAGCCCCTCGCGAATCAAGCGGAGCCAGAAAAATGGTGAGGCTTGAGTGTAAAAGAGAGAATCTAGCTGTGGAGAAAGGGCTTGGTAAGGATGTCAGCAACTTGATCTTTGTTTGACACAAGGAGACTTGGAGAGCTTTAGCTACCACACAATCCCTCACAAAATATTAATTAAGATCAATATGTTTAGTTCTAGAATGTAAAACAGGATTAACTCACAAATATGTAGCACCAAGATTGTCACACCACAAGGTAGGTGGATTAGTAAAAAATATTCCTAGTTCTTTTAACAAAGATTGTAACCATAGAAATTCACATGCAATGTTCACCACAGCTTTATATTCGCCTCAGTAAATAAGGTGAAACCCAAAGTAAACACAAAATCCTCCTGTAGACTTACAGTCATTAGGGCAGCCAGCCCAATTAGCATCAAAGAAGAGTGTAAGTGTAAAAGAAAAAGAAGTGGAAAAGTGTAGGCCAAAATTAGTAGTGAGATGAAGATAACGAAGAATCCTCTTAAGAACACTTTTTATATTTTACAAATACACTTCATATATTAATTAATAATTTAATTTTCCTGTCCAAACAAATTATTTAACATTAAGAAGAAAGGAAGAAGAAAGGGAAGGAAGGGGGAGAGGAGACGAGGATTGAGTGAGAAAAGTGGGAATACTTTTTAATAAAATATTATTTTGGTTGGTGAATAGTAACTCACCAAATATGGCTTGGTTTTTCATTTACTGTAGCTCATAACTTGAATTGATTTGGTTAGTCCAATGCAATTGATTTTGAAAAATTTTAGTCAAAATTTGGACTTGGTTTGCATTTGGCTAGTCCAATGCCAGTGCTCTAACAGCTTGCCAATGAGGAAGACGAGGACAGTGCATGAATTGACAGACTTTATTTACAACGAAAGAAATATCAGGTCTAGTAAAGGCAAGATACTTGAGACTACCCAGAACACTGCGATAGAGTTGAGGAATTGGATCTTGAACCATGAAAACCGAGTGCTAACAGTTTATTACTTAGCTTTGAAAACCAAGCCCTAGGGCTTGTTTGAAACTATAGATGGATTTTCACAATTTACAAATATGAGTAGGAAAGTCAAGATTTACAAACCCATGTGGTTGTTGCATATAGACGTCCTCCACTAGGTCACCATGTAGGATGGCATTCTAAATGTGAAGGTGATGCAAAGGCCATTGTCACAACAATGGAGACTAATAGACGAATGGTAACTAGTTTTACAACGGGACTAAATGTCTATATAATCAAGACGGGCTTGTTGGTGGAAACCCTTGGCCACAAGGTGAGCCTTGCGACGCTCAAGGGTTCCATCAGCATGCCTCTTAGTCTTAAGTACCCATCAGCATGCCTCCAAAATCCCACGTTTGATTTTGGAGAAGAGCATGAAATCCGATGGCCATTGCAGCATGCCATTCTAAGAACTTGGAAACTTCAGTGTAGGAGGAAGGTTCCTCATTAAAGAAGCAAGCAAATATAATAGCACATAAAGTGTTTGTCAAAAGGCCTCAATCAATTGTTTTTCATTTCAATTGCTTTCATTCCCATCAGTTTTCCCCACTACATTTGTACAATGACTCATAGTATATATAGACCACAATAGATGGCAACCCATTAATTTCAAATCAAATTCCATCTAGTAATATTTCGGTTATGTAAAATTGTTCTAGAGTCTTCTACTACAGTGCACATTATGCTTTTTGTTATTCAGCATCCAATGCCACGGCTGCACCTTTCTGTTTTGCCTGTGAGCTGTTTTTCTAGACGCATCCTCTTGAACACAATGTTCTGAGGCAAAGGAAATGTGTGCCTTAAAAAGCACTGTTGCAAGTCGCAACAAGAGAACCCAAACTAGCCACCCCTTCAGCCGTACACGGATCTGCCACCATTGCCATTGCTCCAGCCGTAGTACACCACCGCACACGGCCACAACGGTAACATCATCTCTCTCATGTCCTCTGTCCCTTCTTTGTCTCTTTGTGCCCCACAAATTCTCAATAAAAAATTCACCATTGTAGAGTACTCCCTCCCCTTGGTGCGTTGCCACTGTCCAATGCCAATTTCGGTTGCCCTGTCAAGTCTGTAAGCAACCACTAGACCCTTCATCGGATTTTTCCTCTTTCCAACTACCTCTCTCTCTCTCTCTCTCTCTCTCTCTTCCCCTCTCTATTTCTTACTCATGGGGCACGTATTTTGCTACCCTAGTGACATTTTTCACAATATAATTAGTAAGCCACCGCCTTTGTTCGTGGGCTCCATTGCCAATACTGCTCGACACCGCCAAAGTTGGTGAGTTTCTCTGTCCCTTGTTTCGAGTTTCTGCCCTTGATGGTTTTCTGTCGTTCATTGTTCTTACTCTTTCAAAATTTAAAATTTATGTTCATCTATTAGTGCCAGACCAATGGAGGTCATGACATTGCATAACCCTGCTTGAAGTGTCACCAAAGACACCTTTAACGCCCTAGACCAGAGTCGTTTTGCGCTATAATTCCACTGCGATGATTAGTTACAATATTTAGAATATTAGGCACATTTTTTACATCATCAATATAAATGTTTGGAAATTGATAGAATTTTAAATGAGTTATGTTTGAATGGTAGAATCTATAAATGGTGTTATTTCTTATTGAGTTGTTGTTTGATATGTCAGACGTCTCAAATTTGTAGAGTTGTGAGTGGAGGAGACTTGGATTGTACTGTTGTTTGCGGTGAGTTGTTGGTTGCCGGGGTTGAGAGTTGGACTGTTTGGGTTGATATGTGATTTGTTGGGTTGATAGGTGGCTATTTGGGTTGATGAGTATGGTTGTTTGGACTATTATGTGTGACTATTTAGGCTAGTACTTGTGGCTGTTTCAATTGTTGGAATGAGTTTATAAATAAAAGTAGGTTAGAGGTAAATGGTTAAGCAAATACGAGGAGGATGGACTAATGTTTATGAGGTAGTGAATTTCTTTAGATGTTGTGAGTAATTTATGCATGCTGAATATGTAGCTTGGGTTGTGGGATCTTGTTAATGAAGTGGGTTTTATGTTGGTTTGGGGTTCATTAGTAAAGTTAGTGGCATGCTTATTTGGGATATTAACTTTTTGGTGAATGTTTTATGGTTTAGGTTGTGATACTGTTAAGCAAATATGTTTTATGTTTTATGGTTCTAATTCTGATATTTCTGATTCTATTAATGTGTTGGTACTAATATTTCTGTTTTGCTCTGATTTATGGCCCTACCACGAGATACAATAGTGGCCTCTAACCACACCACGGGACATAATAATGGCCTCCGACCCTACCACTGGATACAATCGAAGGCCTCGCCATGAGATGTAATAGTAGTCTCTGTTTTGAGTGCATTACATTGATGACAAAATAGCGAAATGTTCTACTTGGCTAACCGCAGACGTACACAACCCTACCACGGGGTTAAACACGGCATCTGCTCTAATATTATCCTCTGGTATGATATGATGATTTTCAGTTATATTATGCCAAATGACTTTTGTATATGAATACTTCTAAAACTATCGCTCTAATATTTTGATAACATGTTTTGTTCTGCATTACGAAACTAAAAATGTTTTGTTCTATATTCTGAAACTAAAAATGTTTTGTTCTATATTCTGCACTCTGTAAATGGTTCATGTTTACATACTAATATATATTTTTCGAATTTCTGTTTACTGAGTTGATAATAACTCATCTCTTATCTCTACAATATTTTCAGATGTTTTAGCTAAGGATCAAGAATAGGAAGTATGAGTAAGGCCATGAGAGCATAGTAGATTATGTACAAAGAGAGTACTTTGGTTATTGGAGAATTTTATGTAGCAGTTTTTTTTTTTTTTTTGCACAGTTGACTAGGTTCTTTGGAAGGCCTTTATTTTGAAATTTTGTGGTGTCTTAAATTAATTATACAGTAGCAGTTGAATATCAAACATAATACAAGATTTATTTTGAGAGATTATACGTTCGATCGGAACGTCATTACGAGTTGTAGGTTTCGAATATCAAACATTGATTTTTATTTGGTCCAAAAATCTTTGCAGAATTGTACATAAACAGACAAGATCGACGCCAAAATACAAGAACATGAGACAAAGTTTGGAAAATACATTAGAAGAGACGGTTTTAGTAAAATATAACTCTACCGGCAATGATCAAATTACAAGTACTCAAACCTAATATATCTCTAACAATTCGAAGCAACGTAAATTAAGAAATTAAAAAGGTCTATCCTGTAACAATGTAGGACACACTCCTAACAGAAGTAGCAAAGTTCAAGAGTTGGACTTCAATGTGTTCCCAATGTCAATGACAAATCTGTATTTGACATCTGCTTTCAGAAGGCGCTCCATGGCAGTGTTCACGTAATCCATTGGAATAACCTCAATGTTGGATGTAATGTTGTGTTTGGCTGCAAAATCAATCATTTCTTGCGTCTCCTTGATGCCTCCAATAACACTACCAGCCACTGTCTTCCTTCCTGTCAATCCAAAATTCTCATCAATACAACGATCTTTCGGGGGAAATGCATGCTAGCAACCCTAATTAGAAGCTCCTAACAAAAAACGTACAATAAAAAGAAAATATGAAAAACAGAGCAAGCATATCAATGTCTCATGGATTACTGTCTCCAATAATTACATGCTTACCCATGAGTAAAGGAAAGGCCGGTAGCTCAAGCGGCTTCTCTGGTGCACCAACCAAGACAAGCTTTCCATTTAATTTCAACAGGCCAATTAGAGGCACGAGAGGGTGCATTGCAGAGACCGTATCAATGATTCCATCCAATTTTCCCTGGGCAGCCTATAAAAATTGATTAATTATTGATGAAGTTAGAAACCAATTAATATCCAGCACAAATATTGTCATGGCTCAGTAAATTGTTAACATAGTTAGAAACTCTGTATGTACCTGCATCTCATCTTGGTCACTGCTCACCAAAAACGAATCCGCACCAAGGCTTTCCAAGGCTTCTTTCTTCTTCTTTGGCGAGGTACTGATCACTGTCACCTGAAGCCCCATAGCTTTGGCAAACTTCACAGCCACATGGCCTAGCCCACCAAGGCCAACCACACCCACTTGCATACCAGGTTTATCAAGCCCATAAAATTTCATGGGGCTGTAGACGGTGATCCCGGAACATAGGAGAGGGGCACAAGCATCAAGTGGCAAATTGTCCGGAATACGGATCACAAAGTGCTCGTCCGCGACCATGATATCAGAGTAGCCTCCATATGTGATGGTTCCATCATGGTACTTGAATCCATAGGTGAGGATCGCTTTTGGGCAGTAATTCTCAAGGTTGTTTGCGCAGTTGTTGCACGAATGACAGGCTCCAACCATGCAGCCTACGCCAACCTTGTCTCCAACGTTGAATTTTGCTACCTTGCTTCCCACCTCTGTCACTACCCCCACAATCTCATGCCTGCACCATGCAGTTCAGTTAACATGATTTTAGTATGAATTTGGCAAAAAAGACTCGGAAGTCAAATCCATTCACTGTGTAGACATCGACAGAATATCAGCAGGTATACGGAAAAATGGCGCCGGTGAAGAAATTAGAGACACATATCCGACAAATAAATGTTATAAGATCTACATCAATATTTACTTTGTGCATGAAAAGCGATAAGTTTGTGTTGAATTTGTTTTAGGCCACTCAGTTCCTTTAAAAACATGTGAGGATTGCAAGAGAACATACCCAGGGACAAGTGGGTAGGCGGTATTGCCCCATTCATTCTTCACCATGTGAAGATCCGAGTGGCATATCCCACAATAAAGAACTCTGAACGTTACGTCCTTTTCTCCAGTTGCCCTGCGATTCAGAATATACAAAATAAGAATTTTTGCGATTTGATAATATTCCTGTTGTGGACATGAAAATGCTTTCGGCGAAGAACATATATTTCTCATGAGAAAATTATCCGATTTCGTTTATGTTTGGCTCCAACAAATTGATCATCATGTAGATCGAGAAAGAGTACCTTCTAGAGAATTTGAAGGGAGAGAGGACCCCAGAAGTATCTCTGGCTGCCCATCCAAAGGCTTTCCTAGGGTGCTCTTCCTCTGGTGACTTCGCCATTTCTATTCTGTCACACGTAGAAAGCAAGGAGAGAGAGAAAGAGATGTTAGAATGAGTGTGCAGTACTGATGAATCGATGATGTCGATAACATATAGGCAGGGGAAGGGGTTTAAAGCTACTTGGAGTGTGGTGATGACGTATTCAGTGAGCTAATGTGAACGAGAATAGAAGCCGGGGCCTTAAAACCTCACTAGCCATGAGAAGTCCTATTTGGTAGCTTTTTCTTTTATATCAAGAAATTCATGCATACAGGTGGACCCCCTATATAAGATGGTTCTGGAGTTACTATTTTTGCCGTATGGAAATTGAAAACATTAAAGTCCGATAATGTTTTGGTGTCAAAAAATTGCTGGCCGGTTTTGCTGGAATCATGAATTTATCACTTTTCAGTTTGTGGTTGGAGTCGCCTTCATTTTTCATCAGAAAATTTCAATTATTTGTTCGAACCACCCACTTATAATTCTACGCACTACCCGAGATTTTCCTAGCTTAAAATATGAATAATGCTAGACGTACCGTTGGGTTCCGTTGGTATTTTTTCATGTGTTTTTTTAATTTTTTTTATCTAAATTTTTTAACAATTTTAAATATTTAAATAATAAAAAAATAGACAATATCTTTAAAAAATATTTCTTTAATCACAAAAAAATATTTTTTTAATAATGTTTCAAATTTATTTTATTTTTTTAAAATATTAAAAAAATCTATAGAAAAAATACCTGAAAAAACACGTATGAAGAACCAGCGGTAGCACTATATATTTATTTATTTGTTTTAAAGAGGTTGTACGATATTTCCCCGACTCTACAATTAATAGGGGCTGCAAAGGTAAAGGACGATTTAGAAGCCTTTTTATTTATTTATTTTGTTATAATAGTGTAATAAATTTTTATCAAACATAAATACCAAAAAGTTTTAGGTTTTCTTAGTTATATAATTATGTACTAAACATTGTAAGTTCTTTTTGTTGATCTTCATTTATTTTTTTCTCAATTACACTAATAATTCTTTTCTCTTATATAAACTTATAACGTTAATTATTATTTTTATATTAATTAATCAAAAACAGTATTACTACATGTTTTTATTTCTTTAAAGTCTTTTTATCTTTTTTAGAAAATCTCTTCTTGGGGGGCCTTGTAATTAATATTCTTTTCTAAATAATTAAAATATCAATATTATTTCTTAGAGGATTTAAGGGCTTTTATTTCTTAATAAAAGACCATTAGCAATTTTCTTTTTAAGAAGTTTTGGGAGGTGTGGGTGGCCTTAGGCAATTGCCTAACTTGCTTACGCCTTTTCCTTGGTTTGGCTGAAGTTGAATTTGTATGAATTTTAGGGTTATTTCTTCTTCTTTTTCCTCTTCTTTTTTTTTGGGGGGGGGGGGGGGGGGAGGAGAGATTCAATCATTGGTTCTCTTAATGAGAAATCAAGGTGTTGCCAATTGATCCAAAAGATCTTGGCAATTTTAGGATAATTTCTAAGAGTTTGGATTGCATACCATCACAATTATTTTTTAGAGGATTTAAGGGCTTTTGTATCTTAATATAACGCCATTAATAATTTTCTTTTTAATAAGTTTTGAGTGGCATGGGGACCTTGGGCAATTGCCTAACTCGCTTAAGCCTTACCACTAATTTGGTTGAACTGCTACATGCACGGTGTGTTAGTTTTTGGGTTACTGCATAATAAGTGTAACACGCCGTATTTTAGTGTATTTTTAATGAAAGATTATTTAAATTAATTTAGAGATTTATTCTCTTGTTTTTAAATTAAGGGAGTTTTGAAATATTATTTTATAATATTTTAAGTTGTGAAAACTATTTTAATGTGCTTTCTTAATATTAATTATTGTTTTGCATTTAAATTGATCTTTAATTTAAATTAGTTTGTTTATGGGTTTTAAAATTATTATTGTTTTAATTAAGCATTTCACTGCGTTTCAATTATTTTTATTTAATTAGTAGTTTTAAAATCCTCTTCTTTGGATCATTTCGAAACCCAAGATGAAAGTCTGGATCGCTCTTTTTTCCCTCCTCTTTTTGTTTTCTTTTTTCTCCTTTCTTTTCTGCGGATGATCTCTCCCAGCCCGATACCCTCTCTCTCTCCTCTCCCACGCCGTTCGCCTCTCACCCCGTCGGTATCGCCTCCGGCCGTCTGTGTCCTTCACCGCCGACACCACCGGACTCCTCAACTGCCGGCGAGTCAGCCCACCAAATCTCAGGCCGGCTAACGCCGCCGTTAGCTTCTGCGAGCCGTGAGCTTCATTTCGCTGCCATCCGGCAACCATTGGCCACCACCTCTTCACCACTTCATCCTCGGCATCTCAGCAACCCTTTGGACCCAAACCCGGCCCCAATCTGTCGCCAGAGCCTCCCCAACGAGCACCCACTCCGATTTGAGCTTCTCGGCCTTCCACTGCTGTTTCGGCGGCCACCCACGGCCAACCGTCACTTCCACTAGCTTCACTACATCCTATAGACCCTACCCTATCAATTTCAAGTCTTCGTTTGACCCGTGTAAATTTGGGTATACTGTGTATTTCGGCCACAGTGTTTTTACACAGTGGAGTTGCTGTTTTGGCACTTCCAACTCTCTCATGATCCTCCAAAAATTATTATATAACGTTGTAAGTATTTTTCCAAACATCGTTAGAGATTTTAATATATTTTTGCGCTAACTCATTTATTATTACTGTGATTGGTTGGTTGTGCCGGACTGAGTCCGAGGAGTTTTGGAGGTCGGATGGATTGGAGGTTGGAGTTTTGTTTGGTTATTGGATATTGTTTTTGGTCTGTACATTGCATGTGCTCGCTTGTTCATGTTTGTAAATTGAAAGCTTGGTTTTTATGTAATTGCATTCATGTTCATGTGTTTATGAAAAATGGATTTTTATGTGATTTAAAGGAAAAGAGACTGTAGGGATGGTGGTATAGTCCCACCTGCGATTCCCGCCTACGGTGCACGCGATAGGAATGGTGGTAAGAAGGGATGGTGGTGTAGTTCCGCCTGTGATTCCCGCCTACGGTGCACGCGATAGGGATGGTGGTAAGCAGGGATGGTGGTATAGTCCCGCCTGTGATTCTCGCCTACAGTGCTCTTGTAACACTCGGGTCCAGCCAAGCCCGCTTTACAAAATTTTTAAGCTTATAGGTATGAAAAACCCATTTGGTTTTGCGAGTAAAAATTTTATCGAAGAGAGGACGAGCCTAAAATACTTTTGGCAAATTATAATTTTTTCATTAGGATGTAAATCTTTTAATGGACTAAGTGGATCTTCACTCAAAATTTATAGGACAAAGTGTAATTTTTTTTAGGTTGAATCGAGGCCCAAGAATTAGGCAAAGAGCCTTAGCCCATGAAAAACATAATTCCTAGACTCCACGTAGCACGGTTTCACGTCTACTTTGTTCCTCTTCATGCACGTCTCTTTTTGTTTCTTTTTTATCTCTAGGGTTTTATCTTTTTCCTTTTTAGTTACACGTTCATCAACCTAAGGTAAACCTAGAATAGCCGCTTCATTTTTTTCTCCCTCTCCTCTCGGTTTCCCACTGTCGCCACTAGCCACTCCTCCATTACACGAAAACTGCTCTCCACACAAACAGCAACCACGGATCCTCCTTTGCACTATCGTAAGTCACACAGTGCTTCAAACCTCCCCGTGCCTCTGTTCTTCCAGCCGTTGCACCGTCCAGACTCAAGCCACCGTAAACAGCCACTGTTGAACCACGGCATCCCCCAGCCCACTGCCCAGCCAACGAGTAACACAGCACCACCTCTGTTTTACACTCTCAAAACAGAGTTTTTATACCCCACCGTGCACCACCGCCCTCTTCTCGGACTCAGCCCGTTGTCCTCTGTTTTAGTCCCCTGAAAGAGAGCAAGTTATTGCTCAAGCCGTCCAGCGAGCTTCCCTCCGTCGGCCTTTCACTGGGTGCTGCACCTCACTCTCGCCTCCGAGCTCTACCGTCGAGACCTCACAGAAACCACCGCCAAGGACTTCCCGGTACCCCACTGTCCGTCGCTCCCCTCTCAGTAAGTCAGCCCCGAACTCACCCACTCTCCTCTCCGTCTCACTCTCGCTCATCTCTTTCTCTCTCTCAGTGTTCTGCAGTCGTGTCTCAGCCACCTCCCAGCTCGCCTCCTTTGTGCCTCCATCTCTCGGTGAGCCTCCACCTCCCTAGCTGTTGCCTTCACAAATTTGTTTTCGTAGTAGCAGAGTTTTACAGAAGCTTTGCGTAGGTTAGTCTTTGCATAACATATTTATGTAACAAAATTACTTGGTTACCCCCTTTGAATTACCACCTTATTAATCTGTTTTAAACTTTTAATACGTAAAGTGGTTTTTATTTATTTATTTATGTTTACAATATTTTAAATTGTTTTATAGTAAAGTTTTCTTTAAAAGATAAACGATCTTGTATAGTTTTTTTTTCTTTGGACATAGATGCTTGTGGGTTCTATTATTTTAGCATTTTAGGAAACTAATGTTTTTATCGGATTATTTATTAAGTGATTATTGATGAAGTTGGGAAGTAATGATAGATTTTAAGGTTACGAGAATTTTAGGTTTTGAGAAATTAAAATAGGTTATTTTAGAAGCTTAGGCTTAAATATCAAAATATGTGATTGATCGGAAATTTACGGAAATTACGTGATTATTTTATAGGTGACGAGTAATATTTGTTCGACATTTTTTTTTTTTTGAGGAAATTCTGAAAAGCTAAGAATTCCAGGTAAACGGGGTTCCTATGCTAGACTTTGCATAAAAAGAAAATGAACTGAGGTTGATTTATGAGAATATGCATGATATATTTGTTTTTGAAAAGAAATATGAAAATAACCTTAATTATTTGTTCTTCATTACTCATTGAACTCTGATGAAAGAGAAAGCATTTTTTTTGTCATGACTGGTGTAGACATGAGCTTATTTCTGGCATTTTATTTCCGAACTATGCAAAAGAGAGCGAGTAATAAGTTTTGTGCATAAATTCTATTTTGTGATATGATTCTGTTCAGTTCTGAAGATTTTATGTACTTTGATATGATATGATGTGAATTCTGAAAACTTTTGGCATGACATTCTGAATATGGGTTTGGTTTGTGGATGGTGATCTGTTTGACCTACCACAGGTGCTAATAGTGGTTTCTGTTTGGGTTGTTACCAACTGTTATGTTTCTGGTGCACCCACTTTGGAAACAAAGTGGTCTTCCTGGTGGTCTTTCCTGTGTGCACACTCGGGGCTCCGAGAATAAATAAGGGGAAGATTCACATTCTGTTTCTGCTCGGTTGGCTACCAGGGTTTGCACAACCCTACCACGGGGGTTAAACATGGTCTCTGATGTGATATGAAGTTCTGGTATGATGGTGGTCAGTTATGCTATGCCAAAAGACTTTAAATAAAAAAAAATTTTCTGAAGCTTTCGCTCTAATTTTTTTTTGATAACATGTTCTGCTTCCACACTCTAAAAATGGAAATATTTTGTTCTGCATTTTGAATTTTGTAAATGCTCATGTTTGCACACTAGTATATGTTCTTTACTTACTGAGTTGTTGATAACTCACCCCTCATCTCTAAATTTTTTTCAGATAATTTTGATGGTTCAGCTGGAGAACAAGAGTAAGAAGTTTTAGCAATGCGTGATGATTGTGGTGGAATAAGTGCCTGAGGGTACAAGTGTTTATTTGAGAGTCGTAGTTAGGGAATTGTTTTATTTTCGATTATTTGGATTGGATGAGTTAAGGATATTTTTAAGTATTTGGGGAGTTTTTAATTTATGTTTAGAGAATTTCTCTGTTGTCCCTATGATCGAACATGAATATTTAGGTTGAGTAATGAATTAATATTTTAAGGAGTTTTCTGGATTTTATAGTTGTAATTTTGAAGTTGATATTAAGTATTAAGAGCTAACTCTCCGGACCTCCGAGATCGGGGCGTTACAGCTCTAATGGGTACCTCTTGTGTGGAAATGAACTGTAGGGATGGTGGTATAGTCCCGCGTGTGATTCCTGCATATGGTGTATTCAGTAGGGATGGTGGTAAGCAGAGATGGTGGTAAAGTCCTGCCTGTGATTCCCGCCTCCAGTGTCCTACAAATATTTTTATGCAAATTTCTTTTTAGGAAAATGACGGATTATAGTTTTGGGCTAAAATGGGATTTTGGCGTGTGTTGGAAAATATTCATTTTTCGAAGAAAAATAATATTTTAGATCTGGTGCATAGTATATCATATGCATGCATGGTTGGTAGCATTAAATGTATTTTGAGCTTGGAGATTGTTTGGATTATTACTTACCTACGGTACCATTTTATGGTACTGTAGATTTTGATACAGGTGAGATTGTGGAGCTTGTGGGATCGGCTCCCTGGTGAAGGTGGCATGTGGTTATTGTCTTTTGGATTATAGAATTTATTTCTCACTTGTTTATGTATTTGACTTTTGCTGTAATTTCGGATATGTATTTTGGATAATTTTTGTATTAAATAAAATTCTGGTACTTAATAGATTTATTTATTTTAACCGCTGCGACTCCTTGGTGCTCTAGTTGCACGTTGCACACACTTGAACACTTATCGTTGGAATGTGTGACCCGTGTTGTTATCATCCTGATGTCACGACTCCTGTGTTATTTGTACGTGGAAATCGGGGCATCACAGGTGGTATCAGAGCAGTTCGACTCTGGGTAAAGCTATATGTTCCTTAAGAGCAGTACTAGAAAGTTTTAAAGTCGTGATTTGAAATTATTTGATTTGAAGTATATTATTTCGATCGTTTTAATTTATTGTAAGTTATTATATTTCGTTGGTTTTATTCTACTTTAATTTTTATGTTATGTTATTTTATTTCATTCTATTTTATTTGGGTGTTGCTTTTGCTCTTATCTGAAATTTTTGTCCTGGAGACTTAAGTGGGGTTAAGGGCTACGCTATGGCGGGAAGATGGTACGATTGAGGAGGCCATTTTTTGGTATTAATATTTAATGTCGTAGACTTGAATTTTTATTAATCTGGTTTGCTTGAGTATTATCGAGGCTTGTAAGGAATGTTATGGTCTGGGTGATCTCTTTCGTAAGATAATTGAGATTTTAGATTTTATAGAAATTTGATATGAGACTTTAGAATTGGAGGTTGTAAGATCAACAAACTTTAAGGATGATTTATGAAAATATCACAAAATGTTTAAGGTTCTGCAGACTATAGGAAATGATTGGTTATTATTTAATGTCTTAGATTTGAAAGGCTTCGGGAGTTGATTGATTTATTACTAGATATAGGTTCTTCGATTTTGCAGATTTCGGAAAGTGATTTTATTTTAATTTGAGGTTTTAGAATTGCATATATGAGGACTGATTAGTAATAAGATTTAAGTTTTAATTATGCAAGCTTGGGGTGCTAGATTGATTTATTTTAGAGACTGACTAGGCTATAATCATTAAAATAGGTTTGACCAGAGTTGAGTATTGATATAGGAATTTTAAGGAGGATATTTCTTTGGGGATTGAAGGTATTGATTTAGTTTGTGTCTTTATCTGAGGATTGTAGATTTGGATTGGATCCAGGAAAATAATTGTTATTAGTTCGAGGTTATAATGGCAGCTTTCAGGATTGATCGATATTAATTTAAGGATAATAGTTGGTGCAAATTCAGGAAGGAATTCTGATCGAGTTTGAGGAAAGTGTATTAATTCATGGTTTTGGGAAATCAAGAATTTTCTACCAATTGTGCTGAGAGTTTTCTGGTTAGTAAGTGTTGAGCTGCCTTGTACTCAATGGTGTTTTGTGATATGATTAAGGATTCAAATCTTATGTTGATTTTAAGGAACTATTGGTGATTTGAAAATTTGAGTCGATACTTGTAAGTAGAGATTAATCTTTTGGTTGGGCAAATAATGCTTATTGATGGTTGACTTTGAGAGTTGTCATTAGGTTACCAAAGGTATAGAACTCAAGGAAGGTTTGGAAGTTATAGAATAAGGTTAGGTTTGGATGTTGAAATAAGATGAGAATTTTTAAAAATTTTGTGAATAGTGTTAAGATGAAAGTTTAAAATATTATTTTTTAATATTATTATTGTTTTGGGATTTGAAAAAGTTAAATTAAAATTTTAAAAAGTTGAATTGTTTATTATATTTTATATGGAGATTTGAAAAAGATGTAATGATGAGATGGGATGAGATAGAGATGAGAAATCTCATCTCTCCCCCCAAACATAACCTTAGAGTTGTTGGAGGTTAGTAGTTTATTGGGTGAAGATAATCATTGGAATATTCTAGGTGTTGTATTTAGGTTCTTGTGGAATGTAGATTTCAGATTTCATAGCCACTCTAGGTGTACTGGGAGACTAATGCGAGTATTATGGAATCGTCTATGGGAATAGACTTGGGAGAGTATTACTCATGCTTGTTGGGAGTTGTTGATGGCTTGGTCTTCTCTAGCGTATTCAGAGTTGTAGCTGTAATTGTCTTAGCGTTGATGTTTGACCCTACAAATTTCAAGGACAAAATTTTATTTAAGGGGGGAGAATGTAACACCCCGTATTTTAGTATATTTTTAATGAATGATTATTTTAATTAATTTAGGGATTTATTCTCTTATTTTTAAATTAAGGGAGTTTTGAAATATTATTTTATAATATTTTAAGTTGTGAAAACTATTTTAATGTGATTTCTTAATATTAATTATTGTTTTGCACTTAAATTGATCTTTAATTTAAATTAGTTTGTTTATGAGTTTTAAAATTATTATTGTTTTAATTAAGCATTTCACTGCGTTTGAATTATTTTTATTTAGTTAGTAGTTTTAAAATCATATTCGTTGGATCATTTCGAAACCCAAGATGAAAGTTTGGATCTCTCTTTTTTCCCTCCTCTTTTTCTTTTCTCTTTCCTTTTTCTTTTCTTTTTTCTCCTTTCTTTCCCGCAGATCCTCTCTCCCAGCCCGATACCCTCTCTCTCTCCTCTCCCACGCCATTCGCCTCTCACCCTGTCGATATCGCCTCCGGTCGTCCGTGGCCTTCATCGCCGGCACCACCAGACTCCCCAGCTGCCGGCGAGTCAGCCCACCAAATCTCAGGCCGGCTAACACCGCTGTTAGCCGTCGCGAGCCGTTCGAAGCCGTGAGCTTCATTTTGCCATTTCACCACTCCATCCTTGGCATCTCAGCAACCCTTTGGACCCAAACCCGGCCCCGATCTGTCGCCGGAGCCTCCCCAACGAACACCCACTCCGATTTGAGCTTCTCGGCCTTCCACCACCGTTTCGGCAGCCACCCACGGCCAACCGTCACTTCCACTAGCTTCATTACATCCCATAGACCCTACCCTATCAATTCCAAGTCTTCGTTTGACCCCATGTAAATTTGGATATACTGTGTATTTCAACCACAGTATTTTTACATTGTGGAGTTGCTGTTTTGGCACTTCCAGCTCTCCCGTGATCCTCCGAAAATTATTATATAGCGCTGTAAGTATTTTCCCAAACATCTTTAGAGATTTTAATATATTTTTGCGCTAACTCATTTATTATTACTGTGATTGGTTAGTTGTGTCGAACTAAGTCTGAGGAGTTTTGGAGGTCGGATGGATTGGAGGTTGGAGTTGTGTTTGGTTATTGGATATTGTTGTTGGTCTGGTACATTGCATATGCATGCTTGTTCATGTTTGTAAATTGAAAACTGAGTTTTCGTGTAATTGTATTCATGTTCATGTGCTTATGGAAAATGGGTTTTTATGTGATTTAAAAGAAAAAGAGACTGTAGGGATGGTGGTATAGTCCCACATGTGATTCCCGCCTACGGTGCACGCGATAGGGATGGTGGTATAGTTCTACCTGTGATTCCCGCCTACAGTGCTCTAATGGGTATCCCTTGTGTGGAAAGGAATTGTAAGGATGGTGGTATAGTCTCGCCTATGATTCCCACCTATGGTGCATTCGGTAGGAATGGTGATAAGTAGGGATGGTGGTAGAGTCCCGCTTGTGATTCCCGCTTACAGTGTCTTATAAATATTTTTATGCGAATGTTTTTCTGGGAAAATGACGGATTATGCTTTTGGGATAAAATGAGATTTTGGCGTGTATTGAAAAATATTCATTTTTCAGAGAAAAATGATATTTTGGATTTGGTGTATAGTATATCATATGCATGCATAGTTGGTAGCATTAAATGTATTTTAATTTTGAAAATTGTTTGGATTATTACTTACTTGCGATACCATTTTATGGTACTGTAGATTTTGGTGCAGGTGAGGTTGTGGAGCTTATGGGATTGGCTCTCTGGTGAAGGTGGCATGTGGTTATTGTCTTTTGGATTATAGAATTTATTTCTCACTTGTTTATATATTTGGCTTTTGCTGTAATTTCGGATATGTATTTTGGATAATTTTTGTATTAAATAAAATTCTGGTACTTAGTAAATTTATTTATTTTAACCGCTGCGACTCCTTAGTACTCTGGTTGCACGTTGCACACACTTGAGCACTTATCGTTAGAATGTGTAGCCCGTATTGTCATCATCCTGATGTCACGACTCCTGTATTATTTGTACGTTGGAGTCAGAGCGTCACAATAAGAGTTAGGATTGATACCATCAATATTACTTTCTTAGAAGATTTAAGAGATTTTATTTCTTTCATGTAAGGCCATTAATGACTTTCTTTTTAAGAAGTTTTGGGCGATGTGGGCAGCCTTAGGCAATTGACTAACATGCTTAACCCGGCCCCTGATTTTGCTTAAGTTACGCAGTTTTAGGATTATTTCTTATAGTTACGGTTACGTATCATGATCTTTACCCATCATATTTATTTTTATATTTTTAATTTTTTTTCATTCTTTCTAAATTAATTGATTTATTTTACTTTTTATCCATATACCATATATTTAATAAGAGAAAATAATTTAAAAAAAATTCTTTGTAGTATATAAAGTGAGGATGATAAATATAATTTATCATAAGAAAAACGAGTGATCTCTCAAGAAGTAATTGTATTTGTAAGTTCCATTTATAATTAAAATACCTCTAAAAATAACTACTGCTTTATATAAACCAAAATAAAAATAAATAAATGTTTTACCCACAAAAATTTATGCAAAATTAAATTTATAAATAAATGTAGATTGATATAGTTCGTTAGATTGTATAACTATTTTAATTATAAAATATTTCTAAAAAATTATATCAATTTATAAATTTATTTTTATATAATCCGTATCAATTTTCAAATCAAAATGCTAAACTATCATATATCTTATAAATTAAAAGCGCCTATCCGCATATGAACAGTAATAAATAGTATTTTTGTTTGACACCTTTTATTCCGCATATACCCCTCTGTAACTTACTATTATTACAATTGTGTCCTTTTAGGTCTTTAGCTTTACAGAAAAGTACATAAGTAGCTTACCCTAATTACAATGATTGCCACTAAAAATCCTTTGCCGTGTAGCATCTTCTAAAGATTTTGAACTCTTTTAGTGTATTGACAAAAATGACCGTGACTTTTTTAGATGGGTTGGCATGCGTGCAATATTGACATAGTCACATAAGTTCATACGTGTATATATACTAGGCAGGCACAATTATTTTTGGAAAATGTTAGTCTTCTTGCTGGCTCCGGCTGGAAATTTTTGTTTATATTTATATTTATTAGGTAATTAAAGAAATATTTTTTAATGATGTTGTCTATTTTTTAAAAAAAATATTGAAAAATGTTTAAAAAAATGCATGTGAAAAAAAA